>CBVK0101228366.1:0-12644 GCA_900067695.1 Picea abies
GTTTGTCCCACATTTCTTTGGCAGTTCCTAGGTGCATAACTTTTATGAATTCTGCTTTTGCAAGCCCATTCAAGATAGCATTCATAGCCTTAGCGTTGAAGCTAAATTCTAGCTTGTCATCCTTATTAGCTGGTACAATTGGCTTTACATAACCAATATCTACCACATCCCGGACATCTTCACCTAAAGCCATTATGTAGGTTCTCATTCTAACTTTCCAGAAGGCAAAGTGTTACACATGATTTTGGTCACTCTGGTGATGTCTTAACAATGGTGTATCTAGGCACCCAACAAGGACTTTTTGCCTGAGAAATGTGGCCCTTGTCTCCTTCCCAAAACATATTTTTGAAGTGAGTTCGCAGGCTGCCTATGGCCTAGGGTGAGAGAATCCCTCATTCTCGCAGGCCACCCACACTTAGGGTGCGAACTTCTCGCAGTTTGCTCCATACACAGGGTGCGAACCTGTTTTTAGGCTTGGAAAGGAGAAGAGGTCTCGAAGGTTCTAGAAGGGAGTCTGCTAGAAAATGAGTTGGCATTCGTATGGTTGTCATTTTATTGACTTCTTAGATTTGATGGGATCATCCTCATCCATGTAACCATCTCTCCTTCTCCTATATATTGAAAGGGTTTCTCATGGAAAAGGTTAAGCAAGATTGAATGAAGAATTGGTGAAAGAATTGTGTGAAGAACCCCGCCTGGACAGAGGCTTGAAGACTCTAGTTGGTCTATCAAGAGGAATTAGATCTTGTTCATGCAAGTATAGAGCAAGTGTGTGTGTTGAAACCAAGGGTCACTGAAAGGAATCTTGCGACATCAAGGCGATCAAGTTGTATCTTCTACTTTCAATTAATATGATACAGCAGCATGTCCCTTTCCCATAAAGTCACTCTTACTTTATTGTGTAATTCCTTGATCATATGCATAAGTTGACGTTGAATATGTTTTTCTATCTTCACTTTGGTTGGTTTGTGTTGTCTTGGACTTGACCTCATGAGAGAACTGGATAGAAGTGGGAGAAACATAGACCTAAGGAAGCGATATAAAGGTATGCCACTTATTCCTCCCTATTAGTAGATTCAATGATTACAACTTAGGGAAAGAGTCATGTCTTGTCTTGTTTTGTTCTAGATCCAGGTGGATCTAGGGAGATCTGTTAGTGTTCGCACGTATCGATTACTCCGATAACAAAATTGGCGACTCCAATGGGGATGCAACCCATTTGTTTAGTGGTTTTTGGTTTTTTTCCTTGGCCATTTGCTCTTACCTTACCATTTTTCATTTCTATCAATCTCTGAGTCTTGAGGAGACCCTGACAGACTCTCTGGATCCATAGGTTCCTTCAAAATATGTCTTTTTTCCAAATTTTGCTTAGTTTTAGGCATTCTCGCATTGAACCCTTCTGTAGCCTGTGAGAACCCCTAGAGTTCACATCCTGCTTGTCAGTCCAATGCGAACCTCTCGCACTTTTCTTGTGACCAGCCTGCGAGAATGCTCCATTCTTGCACTGTACACCACTGCCTGCCTGCGAACCCATTTTGCAAAATTTTGGGGTTAAGGTTTTTTGTATGCTCAGATGCCCAGATTTGTATGTGTGTCTGAAGAGAACTTCTTGGGCCATTGATTGATTGTTTCTTGACTTCGGATTTTGTGAATGATTAGTCTTCGGAAATCAAAAGCTCTTCTTGTTCATTTTTTCTCAACTGTTATCTCTTGACCTTTTCTTAACAAGGATATAATCTCTGGTCCTAAAATCTGAGTGCTTGTTTGGTTGGGAGCTGGTGATCGGTTTAAAAGTTGGGATTAATTGTCTTTCTCAATTGCTCATTACTTGGAAAATTGTCACCCTCGTGCATTTGAAAAGACTAGTCTTGTCTGCTTCTTATTTTTGTCTTCATTGAAAGATTGGTTTGGGTTTTTTGTATATTGCTTTTCATTAGTTGTTGGTTTTTCTTAGTTCCACCACTGTTGTGTGGTTTCTATTGAAAATTAAAAAACATTTTTCTTTTTAAAGCAAATTTTTATTTTGAAAATATTGGCATTCAATTGTTGAAATAGAACGAATACAGAAGTGGCATTGGTCATGATTCGTTGATATTTCATTTCAAAGAAGATCGTATATCGTAGTTCAAAGTTGTTCTAGAAAACTCCTCTTTCCCTCCTGTAAATAGGATTCATCGAACAAAAATTGATATCTTTCATTCCTATCTATGCATTGTTGGGTCAGAGTCTCACACAACTTCAGTTTCATTTCCGTCTCCTTTGAGTAACAACGGCCTTTAATAACATCGCGCAAATTTTAAAATTTAACTAGTAACTCTTTTCTAGGACTCTATTACACCAACATTGGCTAGGCTAGAGCTTTAGACTAGGCAGAGAGATACACTCTCCAAAGCATAAAACACGCAATAGCATCTTGTGGTAAGGAGTGTCAAATTCCATTTGCAACATTTTGTCCTGGGAAGCCCTTCTCACACAAGGGTCAAACCCGAGGTCGCAATGATATTGACAAAGTTACTCATCCTACTTTGTTGATATCATTGTAGAGATTGCACGTATTACGGGGGTCACTTGAAGGTATACCCACAATGATGAGTGGAAGCCTCTCAAGCTCATTTCAAGCTAGATACCTTGCCCTTACATGTGAATCGAATTGTCGACTATGCCCCCAGGCTCTATTGTTGTTGGTGGTAACCTTAGTGGCCTATCTTCTTAGGGTCTTACACAAGGTGATTGTAAAGGGGCAAGTCTTCACGGTACCTGGAATCGACGTTGGCCAAACTCATTCAGGCTCCTTGGAGGGTATACCCATGATTATGTGTGGGAGCTTGCACCAGGGTGTAAGTCTGTTAAGTAGGTCATCAACGTAATTTTTCCACCCTAGCCTAGCTCCTTCTTGTCTCGTGGTCACGACGTTGGATTTCATCACCAACTAGTGACTTCGGAATTAGAAGGTCTTGTTTGCTTGGTTTTGCTTCCTAGATTTTTACTAGCGCATGTTGTTTGTTTACCCAAGTTGACCATAGAATTTTCTTCGTAAGTTTTCAAATCGATCACAATTGACCCTCCACGTCATTCACGTAGAATGCAAGGCTTACCCCCAGAAAATCTAGAAGGTTCTCAACCCTTGCCTAGCAACTCACTGGAGGGCTCTCCTCAACAGAGTGAAGTCCAAGATGTCACCACTCCACAAGTGGAAAGAACTGACTCTCTAGAATGGTTTCCAATTACCAATTCTTGAGAGGACTTTCGACTTCATCCTGACTCTGAGAGATGTATTATGCGAGTGAATTCTTCCGGAGACTTGGTTGTTTTGTCTTCTGGATCACCGACTGGAACTTTTTCAGGACTTGAGGGTCAAGATCCTTTTTGGACTACTGGCATTTTTAGACGGGATCTCTTTGGCTCAGGAACAGGCGTTGATATCACCATCTCACCTGCATTCCCCGAAACATGGAATCCAGACGCAGTACCTTTCACTATTGCTTATTATTTTTCCGGTACATAAGCTCTGCGAGCTGACCACATCTTGACTCTCCCTTTACAAATGGTCCATTATATAGATACTGCGAGTCTTCACACCAGGATTACCGTGGCTAGCCAATCCCTCATTGGCACACCGCTTTTGCCCAGAGTCACTTCGACACTTCCACTCGGATACCGTGCGTTGAATGCCTCTATCCCCGCTCCTACGCAAATCACATCCGGAACTCCTAGTGGTCCCACTCCTTCTGGGCACTCTCCTCCCGGTTTCATTCCGACACTTCCTCCGCCCCCTTTCAGGGGACTTTTTCCATCCTCTATCGGAGGCACCGATTCTAGTGGCACCATTCTGTCATTCACACCAAATTACCAGATTCCTGTTAGTGGACAATTTCACCAAGGAGGCCCAACTCAACCCCCCCTTACAGGGAAAATCCCAATTGCAACACAACCCCCGATTGGAGGACAACCCCCACTGACCCCACCCTATGGACAAAACATCCCTCCATCCTTGGCCCAGTATTGAAACCATCTGATCCAACATAATCCGCAATCGGCTGGGGGGCAACAACTTCTGGCTAGATCCGTCATACCCCCTAGTACAGGCCAACCCTATCCAGGTACGTCTAATCCTATTTGGGGCTTGACTGCTCAACCTAACGCGCCCGTTCAAGGGTACAACCCTATGAGTTACTTGCCTCCACAACCACCACCGAATTTGCTCGAATCCTCACATTATATGCAGACTGCTTATGGTCCTACTGGTTTTCCGATGAGACTCCCTCCCCAAATTCACCAGTACCCGCATGTGAACAGACAGTTACCTTTCTTAGCCACCCTGGACATTCTGGATCTATCGGAGGATTTTAAATGATCTAATTCGTCACTCTCCTCAATGGCCTGCTATACCGGCCAAACTACCATCTGATATCCCTAAATTCAATGGCAAACCGAGAGAGGACCTGAACAATCACGTAATGACTTTTCACCTTTGGTGCTCATCCAACTCCTTGATGGATGACTCTATTCGTTTACGCCTTTTTCAATGAACTCTCACGGGTTCTGCCACGAAGTGGTATATAGAATTACGACCAGGTTTCTTCGTCGACTTCAACACCCTCGCAATGGCTTTCCTCACCCACTACCAGTTATTGATCCGCTATGAAACAGGGACCGATATTTTGAGCTCTTTTAAACAAACCAAATCCACTCATATCTCCGATCACATTCATGAATGGCGACGAAGATGACGTCTCATCAAACTCGAACTTCCTGATCAGTTGTTGGCAGAATGGTTCACGAAATCATTTGTGAATGACATCGATCATGACATCACCATGGGTGGAGTTGTCACAAAAGAACAGGCCATTAGTCGTGCTCAATACCTTGACCTCGTTTACTCACAAATGGGTACTCTTTACGACTTACTTCATGATGCGCCTAGTCCTTCTACTTCCGCCACTTCAACTACTCCTGTTGCTTCTCATGCGGATGAAAGTGTGACTGGCACTTTCCATGCCCAACCGCATTACGTCCAAACCTCCAACAACAACCCCAAACCCATTTCTTCTAATGATCAAAATGCTCCGTCTCCTACCCCTCCCACCGGTAATACTTCTGAGGTAAATGATGTTCAATCTACCCCTGCCGGTAAAAACAAATCCAGAAAGGGAAAGGGTAAGAATAAGGAGGACAAAAATTATTCGCAAGTAGAGAGAACCAAAACACCACCTGTTGATGATAAAGATAAGCACAAACCCCAATACCCTTGTCTTATCTGTGGTGATGATCATTACACTAAGGATTGTCCACGACAAGCCGAGGTTACTAAGTTCCTTCAAGGGACCACGAAACCACCCACTCCAGCTGTATTGTCACAACCCTTCCCTTCTCAACAACAGGCTCATTGGGTCATTCATGACCAACCCTCCCCCTCCAATACATCCTATGTCTTAATGTGTATAGGAGATTCAAAGAAAAATGACATCACACTTACCACTCGAGCCAAAGATTATTCCTCCTCTAAAGAGAAGGTTGATGCTATACCTCCTTCATTGGTCCAACCATCTCCCACGACTCCACCTACCAATGGTCCTCTTCATCTCGAATGACCAAGACTCGACACAGTTCTTCACCCTCCTCCAAAGAGCATCGTTCGGAAATCGGCTTTCAATCCTCATGCCCGTGTTGTCCAGAACTACAGTATTGTGGAAGATCTATCCCAAGCACCATCTGTGATGTCAGCCCTTGAAGTCCTTCAAAGTTACCCTCTACAACGGAAGGCACTGTTGAAAGCTATCGGTGGAATTGACCCTACGGATGTGAATTTAATAATTTTTGACTTGGAAGATCACATTCCAAGGTTACCCCCTCAACTCGCATTCCAAATACAAGTTATTGTCTCCGACAAAAACATTTGTAGAACAGTTATCGATGAGGGTGCCTCGACGTGTGTCATGTCTATTACCTGTTGGAAAGCCATCAGCTCTCCCCCTTTGACTGAATCCCACAACACACTCAAAGCCTTTAATGGCTCCGGTTTTAAGCCTTACGGTGTCCTCCCTTCATTGCCAATTATGTTAGAAGGAAAAACGGTCCTAGTTGAAGTGGAAGTCTTTGACGCTGCTCTCGATTACAACCTTTTACTTGGTCGTAGCTGGATTGATTCCATGTGTGCAGTTGTGTCGACTATTTTCTGTGTCATGTGTTTCCCTCATCAAGGAAAGGTCATTACCGTCAACCAATTAGCCTTCTTTAACTCGGATGCGCATACCGACAACATACCATTCATTGCCAAAAACCCCCCCGGATACGAGAATGTCGGTGTAGGTCTTCTTAAAGACTCCTCGTTAATGGGTACCTTCCCCATCCCACCACCCAATGTTTCACATCCTTCTGTCACTTTGATCAACATGATCTCCACCTCTATTCATGGAACCCTTGTATCTCATGACCCATGGATGGTACCCAACCCCGGCGATCATCCTCGTTACGGCGACGAAATGCCTTTGAGTATGATCGAATCCGCCTATCAGGCCATTCAATCGGCAACTCCTTCTACCCCCTCTCTTGGTGATTTATCTCCAGATCCTTTTCAATTCATCCTTCTCATGGACGAGATTATTATGTTCGTTATGGAAGACACCCCCTGGGAGGATGGTCATCATTGTTCCATCCTCTTCCTCGAACAACACACCATTGAGAGCTACCAACAGATCTCGACCCCATCGACCGTTGTCGTCATTTCCGTCATTCCTGAGTCTACACATGATGTGTTTTCTGAAGGGAACTTAAGCAATATATCACCCACCATTCCCCTCGACATATCCATAAAACCTGGAATTGTCGAAAATGTGCATATCGGAGCTTCGTGTTCCCCTGACGAAATCATCACCTACAAGTCACTTTTCAAAGAATTTTGTGACGTCATCGCTTAGAGCTATGAAGAAATGTCGGGTATCAACCCCGACATTGTGATACATGAGATCAAGACATACCCGGATGCTAAACTCGTCCGGAAACACCTTCATCTGGTCCACCCACGTAAAGCAGTCGCTATCAAACTTGAAGTCAAGAAACTTCTCAAAGCCGGCTTTATTTACCCAGTGGCTCTCACTGACTGGGTTTCCAATCTCGTCCCGATCAACAAGAAACAAGGCACAATCTACGTGTGTGTTGATTATAGGGATATTAACAAAGCATGTCCTAAAGACAACTTTCCTACCCCCTTCGTCGACCAGATTGTCGACGATTGTGCTGGAAGTGAAATCTTCTTTTTAATGGATGGTTTCTCCGGATATAATCAAATCGATATTGTTCCCGAGGACCAACACAAAACCACTTTTATTTGTCCTTGGGGCACTTTTTCCTATCAGAAACTTCCTTTCGGTCTGAAAAATGTTGGCGCAACTTTCCATCGTGCTATGTCTTATGCCTTCCATGATATCAAGCACATCGTGCAGCCCTATCTCAATGACTTACCCGCTCATTCCATGCGCCGTGTCAATCCCAACCACAGAAATATTTTTAATCACATCCAATACACCTCCGAGCCATTTTCCTCCGATGTCGGTTTTACCATATACGTTTGAATCCTCACAAATGCATTTTTTGCATAGAATTCGGCCGAATTCTACGATTTATTGTTTCATGTCAAGGGATCAAGATAGATCCTTTGAAGGTCAAGGAGATTCTCAATCTCCCTCCTCCTTCTTCACTTCACCAGTTACAAAGTTTGCAAGGGAAAGCAAACTTTCTTCGTTGTTTCATCTCGAACTATGCCGAGCTAACTCTTGGATTTACGTGACTACTCAAAAAGGGGTCAGAGTTCGTATGGGATACCATCGCCAAAAAAGATTTCAAAGATTTGAAACTGTCCCTAACACGTACTCCGCTTCTCTTCCCACCGGATTACAGCCACGATTATTTCCTCTACCTCGCAGCCTCGGATTACACCATTGCAATGGTTCTTGTCCAGGAGGATGATTCTCATGATGAACATGTCATCTATTACTTGAGTCGAAGTCTAACGCCTACTGAAACCAAGTATTTACATGTTGAAAAACTGGCCTTGGCATCCGTCCAAGCAGTTCAACATTTCTGACACTATATCCTCTCTCGCAAGACTACGGTAATTTCTAACTGCAACCCTATGCAACACATTCTCACACATCAACTGCTCGGGGGAAAATACTCCAAATGGATCGTGATACTCCAGGAGTTTGACTTAGAATTCAAATGTGCTAAGTCCAAGAAATCCTTAGTGTTTGCTGAGTTGATATGTGACTTTCCCTACTCTAAGACAGAAAAGGTAGCAGTCGATTCATTACCTGATGAATCCCTTTTCCTGATTAGTTTTGATGATCTTTGGTATGAAGATATCATCATATATCTCCAAACCCAGAATTTTCGGCCCAATTTGTCTAGTGTTGATCGTCGTCGAATATGCTACCAAGCCCGTCAATATATTATCCTCGGTGATACTCTTTATCGTCGTGGAATTGACTCAGTTTTTCGACGCTGCCTCACGTTTGACGAAGCTGAGAAAGCCCTCAATGACTGCCATTCTGGAGCCTGTGGTGGTCATATGTCTAGGTATGCTACTGCCCAAAAGATCTTGCGAGCAGGGTATTTTTGGCCTTCTTTATTTAACAACTATATAAAAGCCATCCAAAAATGTCACGCTTGCCAGACCTACAACCATAAAATACGATCACATCCCGCTCCTCTTCACCCTGTGGTCTCCATCGTTCCTTTTGCGAAATGGGGTATCGATTTCATGACATGTCACCCTCACTTGGTCGGGGGGCATGGTTACATTATTGTAGCCATAGATTACTTTACGAAATGGGCCGAAGCGATGCCGACATTCGACAATACCGGAAAGACCACATCATTATTCATTTTCAATCACATCATAGCTCATTTTGGTGTTCCTTAGGCTATTGTTACTGATCACGGTAGCCACTTTAGAAACTTCATGATGTTCAAATTCACTGAAAAGTTGGGTCTTCACCATGAAAACTTGACACCCTATTACCCACAAGCCAACGGCCAAGTTGAAGCAATAAACAAGGTCCTCATTACCATGCTTCGACGAATTATAGGGATTCACAAGACAAGTTGGCACATGATGTTGTTTTCCGCATTATGGGCTTACTGGACATCCGTTAAATCTGCTACTGGATTTACACCATTCCAGTTAGTTTATGGCCTAGAAGCCATCCTACCGATTGAATGTGAAATACCCTCATTAAAACTAGTCGTCGAACTCCTCCCGAACACTTCTGCCGAAGAAGAACGTCTGTTGTATCTCATGCGATTAGACGAAACTCGTCACGATTCTACCCTAGTCATTGAATCCCAGAAGAAACGTGTTAAGGCCCAATACGACAAACATGTCAAGCCTCGCGTTTTCTCCCAAGGCGATCTGGTTCTCCTCTACGAACAAGATCGGGATATGCTGGGAGCTGAAAAATTTGAAGCCATGTAGCGAGGTCTGTATATCGTGAAACGAGTTTTGGAGAAAGGAGCTTACGAATTAGTAGATTACGACGGTATCCCTTTGAGTGAACCCAGAAATGGGTTGTACTTAAAGAAGTACTATGCCTAAGATTATCAGTGCATGAGTACTTGTATTTTATTGTATCATACTTCTTGTGTGTTACTCTAGTGTGTTTTTTCATTATCTGGTCTCTGCTCTCAGCCGCTTATGTTACATTGTGTTTGGTTTCCAGATGTCAGAGTCTTCACTACCCCACATTGGCTTCATTGATGGTGCTAGTCGTAGTACTCAGAACCTTGCTTCTGCTACTTGGGCAATTTACGCCCCTACAAATCAACTTATCACTCTACGAGGTGTGTGTCTTGGCCGTGAGACCAACAACATTACAGAGTATAGCATCGTTATTGAATTGTTGATTGATGCTATTTTTCTTGATATCTGTCACTTGGTTGTACGACTCGATTCGCAACTAGCAGTACTACAGTTAAGTAATGTCCATATTATTCGAAGTCCTACTTTATTACGGGTATACTTACGAATTCGCCTCTTGGAACGTTATTTTGATTATATTGAGTATCAACACATTCCTAGATGTCTAAATACATTAACTGATGCATTAGCTAACTATGTATTAAAGAGACATTTGGGCCATTTATAATCCAATCACATTACATGTATCACACAACACAAGATAAGCCGGTAGAAGCCATATATATGTATATAATGATCAAAAGTTTTTTACAAAAAGTTTTTGTCCAAGGACCAAAATCTAAAAAATGAGGCTCATAGCCTCTACAAAATAGCATCATGGGTGATGCTCACAGTAACACACAACTTCCCGGGCCACTCTACAAAGCAGTCGGCTAATAGACTCTGACACACCCACGGTGTGACGCTGATAACGTCGAGGGATCTCCCCGGTGGTCATGTCTGGAATGTCAGCAGTCAATCCCTCCAAGTTTTGCTCCATTGCTTCATAATCTTCAGCATCCCATCGTGCTACTGGAGCCACCTCTCCTCAACGTTGAATAGGAGAGGTACCCGAAGGTCGATAAGGCCCCACGTCTGTGTCATCAAAAAGAGTTTTTGTAATTAGTCCTTCGACAAACATAAAAACATTGCATAGGATAAAATTCACAAAAACATTTAAAAAAGTGAAAATGTATATACTTCTTACCTAGATCTCCCCACTGAGCGTCCTCAGGTAGAGCCAAATCTGGATCCCCTTGGAAATCCAACCTAGCATAAGCATAATCATCAACCATCAGCATTTGTGGCCGCAACCAGTCAAAGAATGAATCATTATATTTGATGATTGGCCCAACTACGTGTCGGGCCATGAGGTTGCACCACCTCAGCATTCTTGGATCCTGTGTTGTCGGTAAACCCCACTCAACCTGGAACCGCAGCAGTGGAATCCTCTCTAGAAAGAAGGATACCAAAAGTGACCCGTACCCAAATTGTTTCAAATCGCGATTTCTGCATTTCGTTAGTTGTCTCTTTATGCTGCGAAGGACTGCGTCCGACCAGTTAAAGACCTAGGGCTCTGTACACTCTATGGTGTACTGAAAATAGCTCTAGAGAGCCATGTGTGGAGCAGCGCTCCCAGCCATACGAGCAATAGTGAACAAGATGGTTCGAAGGTTCAAATCCCAAACCCCCCAAATGGCCACCTTTCCTTTGCTTCTTTCTGCCTCTGGAACACAGTATTGACGACAATACTCACTCATAGGGAGTCTGCCACCTCGGCTACCAATCAAACTAGCATGGTACCCACGCCATGACAGACCTGTTAGGAAGTAGACATCCTCGATATCCAAGGACAATGTGTGGACTCCCACGTGAAATACTTGTTGGTCCACATCCCACATATGAACGAGGTACTCCAACAAATTGACTTGGGCCCTCATGCCCGGGATTCGGAAGAATTTCAAGAGACCACAAACTCGGAGAGCGGCGATGGTGCCCAGGTCATTCTCGGTGATAGCATCATCTTCTTCATGCTCTCATTCTCACCACTCCAGCATCGTGATGGTTAAAGGCCTGCACAAGAACCATAAGAGAAAGGTCAGCCTCTTGTTTCAACCCTTGGCATATTTTTTATTGAGCAAAAACCAAATCAAAATTTCATTTTTCAGCCCCCGCAGGTGCCCCTTTGGCACAGTGCGGGATTCTCGCAGGTGCCCTTAAGGCCACCTGCGAGAATCTTGCATTCTCGCAAGTCCCGTAAAGCTGGCCTGCGAGAATGCTAGGGTGCAAGTTTTGGCCCTAAAACAAGCTTAAAACCTTGAAATTTGCCAATGAAAACAAAAAATTGAACCATGAAAAGGTAGAAGACAAAGAGCTTACCTCGTTGACGGAGATGGTTCGCCAAATGGTCGCTTGTGCCTCCCGCAATCGAGCACTGAAATTTGGAGGAAAATGAGGTGTTTTGGGCAAAGTTCTTGGCAAAACTACAATGGAAATGGTAAAAGACCCTTTTTACTTGTATTTATTCACTTTTTACCATTTTTGTTGATTTTTTATATAGTTTTGTCTATTAAACCTAATGCCTAATGGTCCTATGAGTGTGACTTTATGTAGATATGACGAATTTGAAGTCCATATGAAGGGGTACAAAAAAAAAAATCTTTTTCGTCGCATATACGACTGCTTTTTATAGTTTTTAGAAAAACTTCAAGCTCAGTCTTCGTTCGTTCTCGCGCTCGAAAATACATGAGAACGTAACCGAGTGTAATTTTCTCGTCTTTTCGTACTCGTCGTGGTAACACGAAAATGACGAACACAAAGGAGTATCCTTTTAGCTCTTTTCACACTCTATAAAAATGAAAAGATTGCCGAGCGACCTTGTTCTGTTCACGCTCATAAAAGTATCTGAACAAAATGTTCGATGGGCGATAATTTATCTCTTTTTCGGTCTCGTCGGACTACTTTACGAAAAAGGAACTGAGAGAGTTATCTTTTAAGTGTTTTTCCAGACTCTATAATCATGAAAAACCTTCGAGTTTTCTATCTTTGGACTCATTAAACAAACATCGAAAGACCCGTAATGGGACCGAACCACTCCTTCCTAGGGTTCGTTAAACATACTCCAAGGGACTCGTCTGAAGGATGTGTTAATACTGAGAGGGGGTGAATCAGTATCAAGTACAATTTAAAA
>CBVK0101228368.1:0-11558 GCA_900067695.1 Picea abies
CTGATGCTAATCATGTTATCGATTGGAATGTGATTCAGGTGGAATCAGAGGGTGTCCTGCAAGTGCATCCTATGCGCATATTGGACAAGAAAAGCAAACAGCTCTGGAATTGAGCTATAGAACTTGTAAAGGTCCAGTGGACCTGGTACGGTCCTGAGGACGTGACATGGGAACATGAAGAGGTTATGTGGGCAGAGTACCCGCATATTTTTGAAAATTTTGAAAGGCATGTAGATGTTGTGCAAGTTGCACTGAGGACAGTGAAAAAATAAGGGGAGGGGGATTGTAGTGTCCCCAAGGCCGAGCCCCGTTGTAAACCATGTTTTGAAAGGATTTTAATTATGTTTTATAGCTTGGTGAGCCATGCTTTGTATAAGCTGGTAGGCTTATGTGTTGTGAGGCCAGGGACCCTGCTGATGTATTTGTATATATACAAAATGATTAATAAAATATAAACACCGCCATGTGCAGACCGACCACAATGAATGAGTGAAGGGGGACTGAGCATCCATAGAATGGGTAAGGAATTAGGGGCTAAGTGTTGATCCTAGAAGGCTTAAGCCTTGGGAATAATATTTTAATATTATTCCAAAAAGACCTATGCATTATATGTATTAGCCTAAGTCCCTTTTTGAATGACATGTGATTTCCATATGGTGGGAAGCACGCACATTACTGGAATGGATGCAGTCGCATGGGCGATGGTGTCACCCTAACCATGCAATAAAATCCATGAGAGCCGTGTTGGGTTTCCTCTGCTCCATTTCGAATTATGGACTGCCAGGAGAAACAGATCTGACCCGACAGAAATGCCTCATACATCTTTTGAACCATCTGAACCTATGTTGAACCTTGCGTGGATTGTCTGTCACGCATTTCCCAACACCAGAGGGGAGTCTATCTTGGGCAGGGGGGATGGGAAATGACATTCAACCGGGAAGGGAGTCTGGGTGGTTCCCTGCGAAAATGGTTGCTGGAGCAATTCTGGAAATTAACACCGGGAGGCCTTGTTGCCATGGCTGAGCTTGTTTGAGAGGTCTGAATCTGTATTCCCTGTCGACTATGTAGTCAAGAAGAGATGGATTGCACGTGAATTATTGTCGAGTACAAGTGGTAATTGTGCTTGTGTGTGATCTCTCTCGCTAAGGGGAGGGAGGTGGATGTTGCTGGAAGAAGTCTCTTCCAGAGAGTGTCCAGCACCAGCTTCAGTCTCTGAGACTTCCTGATCTGGCCTGTTGTCGAGGCTCAGAGAGGGAGGTTAGCATCGATGGATTGTTCTTGTGAAGGTGTATACTCCCGGGCGGAACAGGCACGTGGGGAATGAGAGTCTGGGAGTAGTGGGCATAAGATGGCATCCTGGGGAGAATCCTTCCAGATTCAAGTGTGGTTTTCTCTGTAACCTCAGCCTAGTTAGGATTCCTTGCCTTGGGGTGGAGCTCGGTTCCAGCTTGGGGGTGACCCACTATTGAGCTGATGAACAGTGTGGTCTAAGGCTGGGAAGGCCTGCACTTGGTTGGTGGATTTCACTACTGTTACAAGATAAGTGTTTATCTATGTTTTACCACATTTTTATCAATATGCTTTGTAATTTCTGTGTATTAAATGATCATGCATTCTGTTTTGTATTGGGACTAATGTATGTGTCGTGGATTATTATGCTAAAAATGTTCCTTATGAATACTCTGAGTTTAAATGTATTTCACTGCGTAAATGCACGTGATTAACCATGGATGGTATGTGTAATTCCGTGTAGTAACACCTTCCCGATAGAAGGGCAGTAAAAGGGGTGTTACATCTTTTACTTCTCATGGGTGTAGAAGATTTCTTGGATGAGATCTTCTTCTTGTCCTTGGGCTGGGGTTCTGGTTCAAATTCTCCCCAGAAAAGAATATGCTCCCAAGTCTTATTACTCCTCTACAATTCTGCAAGCACTATAAGATAGACGAGGCTATGATGGGAGAGCCTAGCCTACACCTTCCTAGGTTTGGCCTGGACCTAGTGTGTCATTTTTGTCAAGCTTCTTTGAAGGTAGAAGGGCAGATTTAAGGGGCATCTACCTGTAAAATGGCTCATAAGCTTGAAATGGTAGAACGTTACTCTACCATATCTACCTTCACATGTGATGTATACCTGAATTTCTTTAAGCAAAAGTTTCCACTTTTATTCCAAGAAGGATCTAGGGATATATTTCTTCCAAGTGATACCATTTGAGATAAGACCTGAATTGAATGTCTTTAGTAGTGGTTGATTTGAACCATCTTTCACCAGTCCTAGGCATCTTTATTTCTGTTGCAACAATGGTTCATTAACCCGTACCTCACTTTTTCCAACTTTGGCCTTGGCTCCATCAAAGGTCAATGCAAATGCCTCAGCCACACCTTGATGAAATTCTTGGAGTTTTTAACAAAACCTGTAGTAGCCAACATCTCTAAACATTTGGCAAATCTCAGGGTGAGATTCCAGATATGTTATGTCATTGATCTCATTCCTAAGTAGAGCTCCTCCCTTCTTCATATACAATAACAGTTGTCAATACCCGTAATGCAATACAATCAAGCTTGGGGAGACATAGTGGTGCTGATAGGGGATGAATTGAAGTTCGGGTAGAGGAAAAATGTGTGATATGGGGGGAAAGATTTGAACCAAAATCCTTGATAAATAATGAAACTCAAATCACAGTGATGATTACATTCGACCAGAACGAAAAACCATGTGATAGATCAGGTAAAGACGAATGATGTGGGCTTATGGTGATCAGATCTACTAGATTAGGGTTAAATAGATCTCACTAAATATTCACATCAGACAAAAAATCACTTGCCCATATCATATCATGATCCAATTATAGTTAATTTTGGCAACACTTGAGATGATGATGCTGTGTACTGATGGCGGTTTGAGATTCCGATGGGACAGTTTGACCGTTAGCTGACTCTGTGATTTTGGCAGCTTAGAGCGCCTTACAGATGTTGTTTTAGCTACCGAAAGGGACAACTTTCGACATCTTAGAATACTTTGAAAAATAGCCTTTAGCTGCCAAAAGTGAAATTTTAGAGTTTTGTCTAAATAAAAGTACAAACTCATCACTTTTTGAAAAGATAAATCTAAAACTCATCTTAAAGACATTTAACTCAAGAATAACAAAAATATTTCAAATAATGATCCATCCTATCACCTAATGACCATAAATTGGGAATTTTTTTTCCAAGAGACAACAAGACCAGCAAGCCAGGAACTCCATCATGAAACCCACCAATCACATCTGAATCATCAGGTCTTCTATCATTATAGGACACTAACACATGGTCAACAAGAATCAAAGAATAAAGAGTATAATAGAGATACATCTTCAACAAGACCTACCACATTCAGACAAGAAAGAAGTTTTAACCATAATGAAGGGATCCACATAAGAGAAGATCATGATCAACCAAGGCAAGAATTCAAAAGGACTACACAACAAAGAAGATCATCCACTTCCAGTTATGTAAATTTCTTTTATGGTCATTTTTTTTACCATACTAACTTTGGACATAAGGTTCCATATTGCAGGGCTCATGGAAGACATGTTCAAGCAATAAATGCTTATGTGGCCCCACATAGCATTGAATGTTACAAATACCACAACTATGGACACATAGCTTGTGATTGTAGAAGCATGATGGATACTTCTTTAAGAAAGAAAACCGATATCAGATATAAGAAGGATTGGAAAAGAAAACAAGAATAGGTGAATAAAGACCAGGTCCTAGAGATTGCAGGATTTGCAGTAGTACGAGAAATAAAAGAAGAGCATGTGAATAAAGAACAAGTTCAAGGGATTGTAATTTCAGGAATTGTAGTGAAAGATCAATCCAGAGGAATAAAGGATGAAGTCATAGTTCCAAAAGATGATGAGTCCATAGACGAAGAGGAAGATTACTTTGCATTAGAGTGACTATTTTTCTGAGCCATTCAGTTTACAGACTCCCAATAAATATGTATGCTAAACAAGAGGAGTCAGTGCGGTTGCAGAGACATATTCAAAGTAGTTAGATAAAAAAAGTACAGAGTAACAGTTTGATCAGTTGAGAAGTAATGTTTCCACACACGTGTCAGTTGGCAGTTGCGCAGGAAAAAGTTTATGATTATATTGCATGTATGTATTAAGGAAGGGATGTCGTCAGTACATGTTATTCCATACATGCATAGTTTGATGAGCAGATAGATCAAATCAGTGGACATATTTGATTCTAGTTGATCAACAAGAACATGTGATGATCATTTGCAGTAGTATATTCAAGAGAAGTCTTAAGAATGGTATAGTGATATATGTGTCATCATTGTGGATAGTTGAGTCGCAGAGTTATGGATAGTTTGTGACAAATGGACAAATATGGATTCATGAGATGTTTTGTAGGTACATAAAGCATGGGTCAGTGGAATCAGTGGAATCATTTGGGATCAGTTGGTCATGAAAAGGAAAGCAATGAAAGGAAAAAAAGAATAGGGAAAGAGAAATTGTCAGCATAATCTATATCATCAGAACGAAATCATTTGACAGTATGGTCAAGTGAACATGACAAGTGATTGAAGAAATCAAAATTTTGAATTCTTTTTATATATATTAGTGAATTACATGAGGAAACACTAATGGACAACAAGTTTCATTAGAAGGGAGGAAAGGAAACATTTCACAGGTGTCTCTACATCTTGCAGAGAAGGAAAATCATCAGAGAGAGAGAGATCCAGAAAGGAATATCAATAGCATGCAGACAAGGGGAGACATACCCAAAGGGGGTATATTATTTTTCCTATGGTTGGTTGGAGAAAGTACAGTATTAGGAGGAGACATATCAATAGGGGGAGTTAACCTTTGGTCAAAGATGAAGAGAAAGAATAAAGGCATGAAGATATGGGGAGTAGCCCCAAGAGGAGATACCCTTTTCCACTGATGTCAAACGGGGAGATATAGAAACATTACTGAGGAGAGATGATCACATGGGGAGCATGAGCATGAGTATTTCGATGTCTAAGTGTTGGCATCAATTCCAAAGGGAGAGATTGTTGGGCAGTTTGTTGTCATTGATGTCAACCTTTGGAGAATTATATTAGAGATTGATTTCAAAACTTGGAGAGATCTAGATATGTTGGATAGTTGATTGACATTTGTATGATCGATATTGATGGCGAGTTAGTTGGGTACATTTGATGTAGTCGACATATAAACCTTGAGGTGTGGTTATGGGACCCGAAGTTGATTAAGGAATATGGGCATGAAGGACAATGAAATTGCAGGGAATACTATCATATATGGATAGTACATGTCGTGCCATTTCTGGTGATATGTGGAATGTCACATGATTCTTCACAGTTAGGGAGATATGCCCTTGTAAAGTTGGAATCCCTGAAAAAGTTAAAGAAGCCCCTAGTTGGTTTCAATTCTTGGTCAAAGGGTAAAGTGGTTGTAACAAGAAACCCCTAAATTGAGGAAATAATTTATCTTTCATAAGTATAAATACACCTCAAGGATTCATTCATAATTACATTCACACACTTATTCATTGATTGTCTTTCTTGTGATCTAGTGATCTTTTGCTAATATTGTAGTGTCGTTTTCTGAGGTAGCAAAGAAGGGTCGACGACGAAAATCTTGGAGTTACAGTAAAACCCTAATTTATGAGGTATATGTGAGTTACGATCATGTAAGGGAGCATATGTACATGGGATGCAGTGGGGGAAAGAGTTTCTATACACATACTATAGAAGGGAAAGTAACGTACATACGAAAATATTGTGAAAAAGTGAGAAGAGATGTTGGTTCCAGGTTGTTGAGGACTATGGAAGAGTTATAGGTAAGTATTACAAAGTATCAGGTCAACTACAGGATCAAAGGTAAGTCTTAAGGGTTACATTTATGTGATTGTATATTATGCTTGGTGATGATATGGTACATGCTTGAGAGGAATTGGCACATCTGAGGTGCATTTTTGAGGTGTATCGTTTGAGGTACATTGTTGGTGCATGTCTTGGTTATATTGGTACATGGTGTATGGCATGATTGAGTGATATGGTATATGGTTGAGACACTTTTTATGGTGCATGGTAGATGCATGGTATGGTGTTGATGTACATGGTTGATGCATATGGTTGATGTGCATGATTGATACATGATATGGTATAGGATTGGTATGGAATAGGTGTTGATGTACATTGTTGATGTGCATGGTTGATGCACGGTTTGGTACAGTTGTGGTGCATGGTTGATGCATGGTTTGGTACAAGTGTTGGTGCATGGTTAATGCACTTGTTATGGTATAGGTTGATGTACATGGTTGATGTACATAGTTGATGTGCATGGTTGGCACTTGGTATAGTACATGGTTGATGATATATATTGTGGCACAAGTTGATGCATGGTACATGTTGGTAATTGGTTGAGACACATATCTTGTGATGGTATGTCGATGATGTTGGTATATGATTGGTATAGGAATATGTTGGTGATGTTGGACACCTAGTTTAGAGGTGTCCTTGGTATATGATCCATGTGAGAGGATCTGGTTGAGTATCGATGACAGTTACATGTTGGATAAAGTAACATGTTGACCAGTGATAGGTTGATGTGACAGGTTGGATACAATGACAGGTTAATGTGACAGGTTGGATATAGTGACAGATTGTTTAGTGATAGGTTGATGTGACAGGTTGACAGTGACAGGTTGGCTACAGTGACAGGTTTATTAGTGATAGGTTGATGTGACAGGTTGGATATAGTGATAGGTTGATAGTGACAGGTTGGATATAGTGATAGGTTATAGGTTGATGTGAAAAAGGAAGTGATAGTGATAGTGGTAGTGATAGTGAAAGTTATTGTGGTAGTGACAATTGGTATACACTTATATTTCATGGCGGTTGGATGGGGCAAGGAAAGGGGGTTGTAGCCTCCTTCCGGTTGGAGCCATAGAATCAGGGATTTGGAGCTTCCTTCAGGTTGGAGCATGAGAACTAGGTGGTTGTAGACACCTTCTGGTTGGAGCTGGAGAACCCAAGGGGTTTTAGCCTCCTTCTATTTGGAGCCATATAATTTAGGGAGTTGTAGATTCCTTCAAGCTGGAGCCTATAAATAGGGGGTTATATCCTCCTTCCCGTTGCAACTAGAGAATTGGGAAGTTAGTGATTCCTATGAATGAATTATTGATATATATAAGAAAAAATTATGTGGTTTTCTCCCATTTGGGTTTCCACATAAATATTGGTGTATTGTTTTCTTGATGTGATGTTTCTTATGTTTACATTCTTATGATATATATGATTGGATGCATTCATAGATAATACATTGATGATATATTGTTGAACATTGTTGTTAAAGTGAAATAATATATATTGTGGTTAAAAGTGGTATAAAGTGCTCATACTAATTCACCCCCCCCACCNCCCACCCTTAAAAGTGGTATAAAGTGCTCATACTAATTCACCCCCCCCACCCCCCACCCTCTCAATATTCCAACATCCCTCCCAACCTTGTGGTCAAACCTCTATAGTTCAACTAGATTTTGTACATTCAACTAGATCTCCCTCTTTCTTTTCCAAGTTGGTTGTGGGTGTTCTCTCAATATATTCACCCATTAAAATAGAACTATTGGGAATTCTACCCAATATTTCATAGTTTTCCTAGTTTTTATTCATCCTTTAGGACCGATCACCTTTCATGCATAGAAGCAGTCAATTTGTGAGAAACACCAATCCTATATGTAGCTTTGGATCAACTCAACAACCATGTTGCTAAAATTCCATATACATGATGGAAATACATATAAAAAGAACCATTTTATAGCTCAATATCATACTATGGTCTACATTAATGTCAAACAAAGGGGGTTTTTTGTAGTCTAATCCCTACCATATTCAATCCTTCAGAAGGGGAGGTCTCACCTTGCTGAGTGTTCAAAACACCTTAAAAGCCTTATGAAATTTTATCACTTTTTGGGTAACACTTGCTTTATTTTACTATCTAAGTTGAGTTCACATGGAGGGAATGGTTTATTTTGTTTTGTTTTCATGACTCTTATCAATCAAGTCATAGTGTTTGGAATTGTTACATGAAAACTTGTGTCTAAAATAACTTGACATCCTAATTAGGAATCTGCAACTAACATTCCGCCTAACGCGTTTGTGTTCGACGTCAGCGAAACTCAAATAGGTAAAGTGGCCACATAGTTACAATAGTCACCGAGCGTCGATGCACCATATGCATCGGTAGAAGGTGGATTTGGTTTCCGTGATTTATTCGCCACGAAGTTTCAAGAGATAGTCGATCCCCATTGGCATCAACAAAATACGGGAAGGATAGACATTAACAAAATTCGTAAATAAATCCTCGATAGCCGATGATTGATGTGATTTATCGGGGTCAGGGAGATCTAGAATGGTTAAAACAATCATTTTTGTCTACGGTAAACATATCTCCCATTTTCGATCCCTGATACACTTTCGATACTGGGACTTTTTCAAGAGAGTCGATCCTGGAGCACTTGGGTAGGTTTATTGTCGATCGTCGATCCTTGATACTTTTCAGCGTCGACAAGATAGGATCAGTTTTTAGAATGTGTATCTTAAATAAAGTCCTGATTTTGATTGACACGAGTTAATGAAGACGTCGGTCTCGAGTGTCACGTGTCTTTATCATGTAAGGGTGTCGTACGACCCAGTTTCATCTCGATTCGTCTTAAGGTTTCCTGTGTCCTAGTCACACCTCCTAGTAATCTTTTCCACGTTAACTCTATATGGAAAGATTTATCGGTGTCAGAAATTTTTCAATAAGATATCAACGAAAAGTGTTCGAAGTAGAATCTCGACCCCCGACTCACCAACTGTACTAACAAAACAATGGAATGTTTTCAGCATAAGATACGATCGGATTCTGACATTTAATAGACCAATTAATTCTTCATCCCGCATTTGTTTCTACCTCGTGCTCCGATTGAACAACAACGATTTGAAATCGCTAATAGTCCACGTTAAAACTCGTGCCCACGCTGTCAACCCATGATCCAATTTAATTTTAAAACGTCTTCAAATATCTGGCGGAAAACTTAATAAAACTACACTCATAATTCGAATTGAATGGTTGATGTGACAAGGTAAGTTCATCATTGTTTAAATCTCTAGAATAGTTTTGAACAAATTCATTCTGCACACAAGTTTGAATTCCAGAGAATCCAAAGAAGCAAAGAAAGACTCTCAAGACTGTGTTGATCCTCAAATTATCAAAAACAGGTTAAACAAGCTTCACAGGTATGTGTTCAAGTTTGTCATTTCGGTGGTCGTGATTTATGTATGCATATGATTTCTTACATGGTCTCCAATTATGTTCTAGATGCAGGTAAAATTACACCGAGAAATCCAATCACCAGATGCTCGCTGAGAGCACCCAAGTTAAAGGAAGATGAAATAGGTGAAGGTTCTTCTCCTAGTACTGCGAGGTAGTTGGAGTACACTCCCAGGGCAGAGCTAGTCATAAAAACCTCAACGAAGAAATCCTTTGTCCAACCTCTGGTCTTTGGTGATACATAAGAAAGCATTGGATCCAAGGTAATGCTCCCATAGTGGGTTAACCTTTTGAACAGAATCAATCAGGAGGAGTACACATAATATATCCCACACAACAACACAGATGTAAGGGCTCTAGATGACTAGGTTTTCCTGAATATCTGACGATCATATTTACACATGGTAGCCAACGAGAGATTTAGGAGAAATGGGCCAATTGCAAAAAGAGTTTGGAAAAGGTTAATTAGGATATGAAAGATATCGGCCTCCCGAAATTCGGCTCACCTGAGGACTTTGTCAACCTCCATGACATAGTCAAGCAACATGAAGAAAAAGACTCGGCATGGAAAACAATAATAGATAAGTTAGTAATGAGTAAGCGTTTATGAGTCTATTGATAAGTTAGTAATGCGTAAGAGTTTATGAGTCTATTGATAATTTAGTTGTTTCAATATTGTTTGTAGTTCTCATCTCTAACGATGAAAGAAAATCGTTGTGTTAATATGTGATTAATGTTAGAGCTAAGGGAAATATTTTTCTTGTCATCATTTTATTTCATGTATGTCTTGTTTCGATAATTGTATCTCACTCAATAATTGAAGTACCAACAAGTTAATATATTAGTACTAGGCTTGTCACACGTGTGAATATCTTTGTCTGCATGCTTGAGCGCAAGGGTTATCCCAAGCTGAGCCTTCTTCAGTAGTTAAGAACCCCCTCCTTTTTACCAGTTGGTTTATACCAGCACACATATTTCGACCATACCTATCTAATAAAAGAAAACACAATAAGAGAATGTTTAAAATGAAGGAGGAACTTTCACAAGAAGATATCATGTAAATCATTACATAAAGCCCATCGATAAATTGGCCTGATTGAAATATCTGGAGAACCATTCCACCATCAAACGTTGTAGAGTCTAATTGGGCCTTTGTGGTGGGTTTGGTTCCTATTGTTGAGTTAAATGGATTTAGGACCCCTCAACAAAATTTATGCTAGAAGGAGGGCATGTGAATGAATGGCTAACAATATTTCTGATATATTTTGCATAGCCTACAGATTCAAAACAACCCAAATGCATGGCTAGTCATTCCCAAGATATCCCACACACACTCAATAATCCTGAAATGAGTAACTCACCCTAGCAAGAGGAAGAACATTTATTCCCTAAAATACCTTACGCTCTTCCTCATGAGGAGTTGAACTAGTTCAGAAGGATCACAAGAGCTTACGTCTGAAAAATTGGATCATTACCCTTAGCTCTGCTACTTTCTCGTAGAAAACAAGTAAGAAAACCAGTGATTGACACCATCGACTAGGTTTTTGTTCACACAATAGAAGACCTGATAGATTTCTCCCTCACTGAGATCGAACTTCCCCTTAATCTAATCCCCAAAACACCAGCAGGTAACTACTCTGAGCTTGACGATTTTGAATCTGACGAGGAAGGGTTGAACTAGGATTGCTCAACTTCAGAGTTAGATGACATGGAGGATAAAAATGAGCATAATGAAGAAAGGGGAAATCCACCTCAAAATAATCAACCTTGGTTGGCCAGAGATGCTCTAGAAATCCCCGGATGGGTACATAACCTCCCTCGACATTTATAAAAGTTACTCCCCAAATTTGACCCTGAAACCTTAGGATTTCCTGAAGACCATATTAAAATGTTCATACTAGCTATTAGACTGATGAATGTCCAAAATGAATACGTAGTATGCAGGATTTTTCCCTATACCTTTGAGAATTCATTCTCCACGTGGTATTTTAAATTTCTAGTAGGGTCCATAACTAGTTGGACGAAGTTTCAAAAATATTTTTTAGACAAATTTGTAGAAGAAACCACTACAGGAGCTTTAATGGATGAAATTTTTTCCGCCACCATGAGTTCAAAAGAAAAGGTTAAATACTTCTATCAATGATTTACCACTATCCTGAACAAATTTCAACCTGAACCTAAACCCACTCAGGAGTTGCAAATTGCAGTATATTCTAACGCTCTCCCTGCTTCTATTTCCATGTTTGTA
>CBVK0101228370.1:0-24651 GCA_900067695.1 Picea abies
AACTTCAGTGGAATTAGTGCTGCAATGATGGACACAGTCAAAAAGCGGCATAAAATTTTTCAGTGGACAGCTGAGGCCGAAAGGAGCTTCAATCTGCTGAAGCGGAAGATAACCGAGCAGCCAGTGTTAGTGCTACCAGACTTTCAGAAAACCTTCCAAGTGAAGTGTGACGCTAGTGGGTATGCAGTTGGAGGGGTCTTAAGTCAGGATGACAGACCTGTGGCATATTACAGCGAGAAGCTGGATGATGCAAAGTTGAAGTACTCCATGTATGACAAAGAATTCTATGCCATCATACAGGCATTGAAAAAGTGGAGGCACTATCTGATACCCAAAGAGTTTGTTCTATACAGTGACAATCATGCATTGCAATTCGTGAGTCAGCAGGAAAAGCTGAATCAAAAGCATGCGAAGTGGGTAGAGTACATGCATAATTTCACGTTTGTGATCAAGCACATTTCAGGGACTGCGAACAAGGTCGCCGATGCCTTGAGTAGGAAATGCCTATTGTTGCAGGAATTCAGAGTCAAAACCTTGGGTTTTGAAAATTTAAAAGATATGTATGCAAGTGATTCTGATTTTAGCGAAGCATACGAAGCAACCGAGAATCCGGTGCTCAGGGATAGGAGCCCGTGGATAGACTTTTTGATACAGGATGGATTGCTGTTCAAAGGCAATCAGTTATGTATTCCAGATTGCTCTATGAGGGAGAATTTGGTGAAAGAAAAACACAGTGGGGGCTTAGCAGGTCATTTTGGACATAAAAAAACTTTTACCAAGCTGAGCGAATCATATTTTTGGCCTGGCATGCGCACAGATGTGAAGCGATTTGTTGACAGGTGTCACATTTGTCAACACGCGAAGGGCCGAAAACAGAATACTAGGTTATATCAACCGTTACCCATTCCTGAGAGACCGTGGGAGGCAATCAGTATGGATTTTGTGTTGGGTTTACCGAGAACACAGAGAGGCGTAGATTCCATCTTTGTTGTGGTGGACAGGTTCTCGAAGATGGCACATTTTATCCCGTGTCATAAGATGAGCGATGCAACCCACATCGCCAATTTATTTTTCAGAGAAATCGTGCGATTGCATGGATTACCCAGGAGCATCGTCTCAGATCGGGACACAAAGTTCATAGGTCATTTTTGGAGGACGCTATGGAGGAAGCTGGGGACGGACTTAGCTTTCAGTTCTGCATACCATCCATAGACAGATGGGAAAACGGAAGTGGTCAACAGAATCTTAGGGGATCTGTTGAGAAGTCTGGTAACGGAGCATCACAGCAGCTGGGATCAGATCCTACCGCAAGCAGAATTCACGTACAATGATTCAGTGAATCGAAGTACAGGTAAGAGCCCATTTCAAATTTTGTACGGGACACATCCAAGAGGAGTGTCTGAGCTCAGGGAGCCAGAATAGGCTGGGACAAGCAGCGTGAGTGCTGAGGAATTCGCAGAAGCAATGAGAGAACTTCACGCAGAGGTGAAGCAGCGGTTGCAAAGGTCAAACCAGGAGTACAAGCGTAGAGCCGACCAACGAAAAAGACAACTTCAATTCGAAGTGGGAGATTTGGTTCTTGCGCACTTGAGGAAAGAAAGGTTCCCGCGAGGAACATATAACAAGCTCAAAATGAAGAAGATCGGGTCGTGCCGAATTCTCAGGAAATTTGGAGAAAATGCATATGAGCTTGAGTTACCAGGAAACATTGGGATATCTCCGATCTTCAACATATCGGATTTATACCCGTATAAAACTGATGAAGCAGACACTAGAACTGATGAGCCAGTGGTCTAGTGGCAGAAGCAGTTGCCAGTTGCACAAAATCCCGAGATGGAGTGCATACTGGACCAAAGAATAGGCCGAAAAACCAGGAGAAAACAGTATTTTGAATACCTGGTAAGATGGAAGAACCACCCAGTGGAGGATGCCAGCTGGGAGACAGACGCAGAAATACAAAAGCATGGTCACACCGTGCAACAGCTCATGGACAGGAGCCCATGAAATTTTTTGAGCCGAGGAGTATGATGCAGAAGCATCCACGAGAGCATCCCCAAACCATCAAGCGAGCCAACGCGTAGGGGAAAAGGAACAGCTGGAAAGCGCCAGCATCCAAATTTTGAACCATTGAATATATGGCTGCGCCAAACATTAATGTCTTGATGTGATGAAGCGCACTATACATTGTAACGGACCTTGAACGGACAAGCTCTAGTCCTTAGGTAGCTGAGGCATTTACTTAGAATTAATGCAGGTAGATAGGATAATTAACTGTAGATTAGACAGTCCCCGTTTGAGAGAGAAAATGGAGGATAGACACCCTCCCTTGTATTCATTGTATAATTCTGATTCATATAGAACAGGAGCAAGCCGAGCGCAGAGCAGAAGACGTTTGCACAGAAACCCTCCATGTATAGTCATTGAATCAATAGAAGAGCTGTGATTCAATTGCCATGGATGTGTTTGACACCTTTGTGTTGTTGATGTTGTGCTTTTGTTTACTTGCTTCCTTTTATGCGTATTTGCTATATGCTGCTTATGTGATTGCATATCAGGTTAGAAACCTACGAGAATGAGTTTCAATTGTTTCTCTGCTTAGGCCGTGAGATTCCTGCATAGAGTGCAGTGAAGGACCTTCGCATAGAGTGCGTCGAGGAGGCTAAGTAGTCGAACTCTTGTTCTCTTGTTCCCAGAGTTGGGTTTGAGGTATTCGAGCCATGCAGGAGAGTTCAGGTCGAATTTAGTCTCAGTAGTAAGTCTGAGAAGAGGAAAGGCTGAAGTCGTTGCGAGCGTGGAGCGCCCAGGGCTTGGAAGACTTCAACACTTTCATAAGTGATTGAAGACCGGCCACAAGAAAGTGTGATCGAGAAAACTCTGAAAGAGTTCGAGTTGAGGGAAGGCTCAGGAGGGATAGCCTTTGCTCTAGTTGCACAGGACGAAGGTGTCGAACAGAGGATTCCCTCGAGGAGGAGAATCGACGACCGGAGTCGATCGAGGAGAGCCCCGACTCTAGTGCACCACTGACGGCGGAAGGAGCTGCGAGGGGTTTAATCCGCGGGCGCACAGAAGACTCCCTTGACATCACATATCGGTGAATCGGGGTCGGCGAGTGCAATAATCCCATGCACATCGGAATCGCGAAGTGCGATTCCCCGATTTAGTCGAGACCGTCGATCCGAGCGAGGACAGGTGGCACGAATCCAGAATATCAGGATTCCGGGATTCGGGGTTCCCAGCAGCAGGAGACTTGGAGTCGTGGATTCGCGAAACGCGGAATCCCGAAGTGGACGTGGCAGAGTGGGACCCTAGAGGCATAGTGGATTCCAGGTGGAGCGCTTGCGTGACATCAGAGTTTCGGCACTCGGAGAATTGATAGATCAAGGCTCGCGGTGCGAGTGGAGACAACCCGAGGTTGACTTTTGACTGTCGGGATTTCGGGGTTTGCTCTCCCAGGGACAGCACCGTGGGTCTCGCGATCTCGCGAGGTCCGATCTCCCGATATCACGTGCGGGGAAGATTACTGAATAGACTGTGGGTAGAACTCCCGAGAGGAGTGGAAGAGCATCGACTCTTCGGGCCGTAGAGTGTGAAGGTCCTGGTGGAGCGACCAAGTGCTGCGAGAGCAAGGTTGCGTCAGGTTGCTACTTCTAAAGATAATATCGATGTGTTTGGCCCAAATATAAGGTTTTTGAAGGAGGAAACAAATGCATGTGTACTTCATAAAAATTATACATATCCTTTTGTTTCAATAAGTGGATACCACATCTGAACATGGTCAATTTTACAATTGACTCATTTTCCCAAATGCAAAACTTTGAAAATGTGATAGTAAGTGATGGAGAAAATTAGATATGAGGACATGTAGAATTTATTCTTCTTCCTGCAATTTGATAACTGGAAAGATATTTCTCCAAAAATAATCTTTACAGAGTCACGAATTTATTTCTCATAAATTGTAAAATGTAATATATATAGAGCGAGTCGAGGAATGGTAGCCATATATTATTGACTAGCTACTCTAGCAAATAACCATTCCATTTCTCTATAAGGGTTTTTTAACAAACTGACCTGGATGCTTGATAAATCTTCTGGCATCATTGTCGGTTCTTCGTGATACTCTTGGAAAATCTCCAATCCACCATTTATTTCTTTCAGGAAACTCTTAGCTTCATCTCGTTTGAATGTGATTCTTGGCTCTGGGAGTCTAAGAATTTTCTTGAAGACTAAAGGTGCTAGAGAAATGGTGGATTTTGTTGGACTACGCTTTTCATATACCAAAACCCATAGGCATTAATATCCGCCACAATCATCAAAGATAGGATCCATGAGAGGGGTTTAACTCATGCCACAAAACTCATGAGAAGCATGGAACCCAATGTCCAACAATACCCCCCCAACCCATGTCGGGTGAGTTTTGAACTCTAGACCTGTCACTTTGATACCATTTGCTAGACTAAAATTATCGTTCGACAAAAACCCATAGGAATTAATATCCGCCACAATTTCCAGAGTTAGGATCCATGAGAGGGGGTTAACCTATGTCGTGAAAAACACAAGAAGCATTGAACCCAATTTCCAATGCATTCTCCCTAAATTTGAATTATTCTTTTGTTTTATTGAACTTGTCCACGCACCAGGAAACTAGTTCTTTGAAATCAAAAACCTCCAATACACAACTTGCTAAATAAATCCATGATTTCCAAATTTGAATTGCATTTCTTTCTAGAAGTGGTAATGACGAATAATACTAGTATTCTCTTGACCACTGAAACTTTTGATCTTCTTGTCCAAATGAGTTGATGGTGTCTTCACAAAATTTTTCTCTTCTTCTAGTTGTTATTCTTATACAAGTTGACAGGTTAATGTACAATACTTTTAGAAATTTAATACCAAAGGAAACCTTTTTACCATAATATACCTTGAAACTCTTATTTCGAAGGAATTATTAATATGAATTGAATTTGAATTGATGGAAAATTGTCTCGAGAATATCGCCATTAATAATGGCCTTTTAATACTTTAACCATTTGTTATTTTCCATGATATTTGAATTAAATATACTTTGGGGAGATTGACAAGATGAGACATGTATTTCTATAGGTCAAAAGAGGATCAGATTCATGTAAAGAAATATTGAAATAATCATGAACCCACGGACCTACGGTGAGACTTAAAAAAAAAAATACTAAGAATCAAGAATGTATCGATCAGATGGAGAATATCAGGGATATGTGGATAATTAATGAAAGGGGATTATAATATTGAATCAGGTTGAAGGGGTCAGGTATGTGATGTGGTAAAAGGAATGGAGGGTTGTGGTGCCATGGATTCACGGGTGTGAAAGGTATGGGGGAGAGGAATTCTTAAAAATCATGAAGAGCAATAGACTTCAAGAAATTGACTAAGTATGGATGAAAAATGGATATGGAGAAACTCAAAGGTTTGTTTTGAAGAAGGTGTAAGTTTGCAACAAGAAAGAATTTGACTCATGAACCTATGACAAAGAGAAAAAAAATTGGAGTTTAGGAACGAAATATACAAGGGAGAATTTTTGAAAGACTTAACACATTTGTAGGTCAACAACCATAAACATAAGGGTTGATGTAATTTAATGATTTCATCTCAAAATTTTTTCTCTATAATTATAATCTCTTTTCAAGTTTGTATTATACTATAAACATAAGAGTTGGTGTAAGTTAATGCTTTCCTCTTATTTATGGAAAATTGGCTTAGCTTTGAAAAAATCATATTTAGCGATATGTTACTTTTGATTTAAAATGTAATGCATATGTTCACATTAAGATGTTAATTTAGTACCTTGATAACAAAATTTCTTGAAACAAAGTTGTACAATTGTAGATCGTAGTTAGCTTTTGTGTCTCATTATGTTTTCATATCTTTCCAAGCATTGAGATTGGGTTTGAGGGTCTTAAAATAATGATATCATTTTTTTTATTTTTCCCAAGAAAAGGAAAGGCCAACCAATAATAAGTATTGAATCCCTTGTAACAGTATACTTGTTAAGAACACAACATGTCACTTGTGGGAATTGAACCTGGGTGGGGAGGATAACAACAATTCCTCCCAACCACCCAAGCTAAAGTGAATTTAGTTTCATGTATATGGAATATGCATATATATCTCTATAAGTGAGTTTAGTTTCATTAGTGATGAATATTTGGACCATATTTAAAAACCTCATAAAAATAGTGTTAATTACCTAAGTAGATTTGAAAATATATCTTAAAATAAACCCTTAATCTCAACAAGAATAAACCAAACCATTCGCCAAATATTCAACACAAGAATATAGAAAAAAACCTTGAGGTATGGTAACACCATATATTAATCCTTATGGAAGGATAAAACTCCTCATGAAATACTTTCTTTCTCATCAATTACAATATTCTTCACTATCCTCCAATACATTGCTTACACTTTTTTATATAACACTCTCTATCTCCTAGGAAAATTCTAGAGAAGGAATATTCTATTAGGTGGAAACTTCTAGTAAAACTTCTCACCTTAATTGTGCTCACACTATGACATGGTCCTTATTTACTAGAATTGTCCTCCATACTTAACAATACATAATCACATTCCCATTGGGTACCTCCCTAGGTACCCCATGTTATCTCCCTGGGTATATTACGCCCCATCTCCCTTCTCATGTTTAGTCCTCGAAATAAGGGAATAAACCATATGATATGATTGAATAAGTAATGTAACCAATTGGTACCAAGTATGACTATCCATTCATCATAATGGAAGAAAAAAATGATGTCCAATTGATGAATTTCCACCTGAGCTTAATCCTTATCACATGTTTGCTGCCATGGGTTTGTTGCTCTATCTAGATATAATGCTACATTATTGGTATTCCTCTATGTGACTCTTGATTGGTTTCCTTTATGGTGCCATGTTGGCTCATAATAAGTGTGTTGATGCACAGACCCCTTCCTTCATGACCATTGTTTCTATATATGGTGTGGATGCCAATATACAACAACTTTAGGAATCAATCTTTTTCTCTTTAACTCTACAATATGGTGTTCCTTTGAGTCAATGATCTCGTTATCTTCTTTATCATTTCCTTTATGTGGCTTTGCTTCATGTTCTTCTATAGACTTGGTCTCTGATTCAACTTTGGATTCTACAATAACTTATTTTCTTGCCCCCATGGCCCCTTCTTTCTTACTAAGAGACACACCCTGTAATTTAACTTTCTTTTTCTTGTACCAAAGTTTCACAAACTTCTTTTCCACATTAATCTTAATTGTACCAATTGTTTCCATCCAAGAATATTCAATAATAACATCCACATCATTCATATATATGGAATGAAAATTAGAATGGTTGACATATTTGTCCATGGTTATATTCAAATCTTTAAAAACTTGAATATTTGTATCCTCAACCTGTGTTATTTGCATATTCTTTGTTGTAACTCGAGAAATATATTAACAAACTCAATGTCGATAAAATTATGCATGCAACTAGGGTTAATAGAAAAGAAACATATTTTATTTATGAATATATCCATGAACCTGTAAAATAGAATTTCTATATAAAACCTTGTTGATATCTATATCCTTTTTTCTAACATGAGACCACTAATATAACAATATTCTTTCAAATTCCTTATCTGAAAGTTCCTTTATCTCTTCATGGTTAAGACCATTTCAATATATGCTAGCATCATCCTTTAAATTAACAGGTAGGCAGAAGCTCCACATTAATGTATGTTCCGACTTCATCCATTTTATATATTATTCAATACTAAGGACATTAGAGTTCCTTGTAAAACACATATTTCTTGGAAGAAATATGTAACAAAGAATAGGGTTTAAAAACAATTTATTGTGCAAATCGTGTGTCTTTTTCTAGAAAAAGCCAGAAAAATTGTATATTATAAAATGTTGATAACTTTGCTTCCTGTACTCTGTTTCAAATAATTTTTTTTTAAATCGGGTGTTTCTCGAGAGGAATTCAGATTTGTAACACGTTCCTTCCAATTCTGCATAGAAATTTTCATAATTCAATTTGAAGTGTGCCACCCACTTTTTTCCCTTGAAAAAATATATAAAAAGAAAAACATTCTTCCTTCTCTGGCCAAAGAAAGAGATATGATACCAATTGTTAATTACTTGAGTAGATTTGAAAATATATCTCAAAATAAACCTTTGATCTCAATGTAATAATAAACCAAACCATTCTCCAAATATTCAACAAAAGAATGCAGAAAAAACCCTTGACATAAGGTAACACCATATATTAATCCTTATTGAAGGATAAAACTCCTCGAGAAATACTTTCTTGCTCATCAATTGCAATATTATTCACTATCCTCCAATACATTGCTTACACTTCTTTATATAGCACTCTCTATCTCCTAGAAACATTCTAGAGAAGGAATATTCTAGTAGGTGGAACCTTCTAGTAAACCTTCTCACCTTTATGTTGTTCACACTATTACATGGGCCTTATTTAATAGAATTGGCCTCCATACATAATAATGCATAACCACATTCCCATTGGGTAACTCCTTAGATACCCCATATTACCTCCCTACGTATACCGCAAATATAGATAATAATACGGAACTATAAAAATGACTATGTTTTTGTTTATATGGCCAGAACCACCACATTTGTCACTTGAAGCTAAAACCAAAGAAGCTAACTTATCCATCTCAAAGAGGAAAAGAGACAATCCTACCTATTTTTTTTAAATCAAAGAAATGCACACACAATAATAGTGTGTGCACGTTATTTTTACACAAAATTAAAACCATATAAAATTATCTCACCTAACATGTTTCAAAAGGAAATATTTAGAAACAAAACCTTCTTTTAAGGGAAAATGGACTATTTTCCTCTATGTGCATAGTCAGGACCACTAGACACTCCCCTTGGTGAAAAATTTCCTAATGGTGCTTGGAATACAAGTCAAAGGTTAAATACCCCACATAGAGGGAATGTGTTGTGGTTGGAAGCCTTGTTCATATTAATTGCGACTTAGAAGGTTCATTATTTTTGTAAGGGATTTATTTTCCTTTTTAACCATGGTTTAGGCCCCTAGACCCATCATTATTTCCCAATGCCAATAAATGGAAATCATATCTCACTTAGAGGCCAATTATCCCATAGGAAGGTCCTATGTGGTGTTTCAATGTAACTTTCATGACACTTAAACCTAAGAATATTTGTTAAATTCCTAAGGCCCTTTTTATCATTCCCTAACAATTCTTAAGACCCATCAATGTAACTGAAAACATAATAATATCCCTTGTAACCACTCATAGTAAAAAATATTCTTGAGAGAGTGAATTTTTTATGGATTGTAGGTGCTTTTCATGGTGATTAATCCCAAGAAGCATCATTTAGAGAAAAATGCCATTGTTTTCTTCCCATGACCTTGGTTAGATATTGAGACCCATTATTGGTTCACAATTAACCTAGTCATGGAACCCATAGCACACTTGGATATGGTTGATACCTTACAGAGGCCATATATGGTGGTTCAAGGAATCATCCATGGTGCTTGAGAATAAGAAGAAAGGTTTAGGGTTTTTCACTCTTGTTTCCTTCCTCCAACTATGGTTATGGGCTTCAGACCAATCCATGATGCCTAAGACCTCATGATGACACCCATATTCAACTCGAATGCCAAAGGCTCCTCAGAGAGGGCTCATATAATGGTTTCTTGGTGTTTTTCATGGTTTTTAATATTGAGAAAGTTTAATTAGGGATGAAGGATATTGTTTCCCCCTAACCATGTATATTCCTCAATACTCATTTCTCATGCACCAAACCTACTCATAGTGCTTGTATCCCATTCGAAGGATGAAGACCCCCTACAAATTTCTATTGTGTTGGTTTAAGGACTTGTTTAAGGATTTTGAGCTTGCAATACTACATTTGGTTTAGAAACATGATGTTGCTGGAAAAAATCCATTGTGAAATTGAAAATTTTAAAAATTATTGAAAATTACCCTATTTTTACTCCTTTTATACCTAAGGACTATCATAATTGTCATGTAATTATTGAATTTTGTAGCTAGTACTTATATATCCACATTGATTTGTGTCTAACATGTGGATATCATCATTAATACCTCTCAAAACTTTGGAAATTCACTTTAATAATTTAATTATTAAGTTAAATGTCATTTATAATTAATGGAGGTTCATCGAATGAAATGCCTAAGTTTTTGGCATTAGTGGATTTAATTATTTAAAATGAATCTTAACCATTGATCTCAAGTGAGGTGAGATTTAATCTCAACCATTGATCACTTTGGAGGTTAGGTTTTTGGCTCAACTCAAGATTATAAAGGGAAGCCAAGGTGAGAGGAGGAGGCACACACAAGAAAGGATTCAATGACTCATTTGAGTGGAGAAGGAATTTCACTCTGCATATTTGGCACGAGGGAAGAAAGGACAGTTATACATGAGACCTTACAAGGGTCGTACCAGTAGGGTGGAGGATCCTTATTTTTCTACAAGTTTTACAATAATCGTACGATGGTCATACATTCCACGATAGCCTATCATTTTACAGGAAAAGTGTGCTTTTCATTGATGGCAAGAACAACAATGGCGAAGACGAGCAAGCTCAGAAGAGATAGTGCTTTCTAGAAGTGTAGATGAGGTCCAAGAGATGAACTCGCAGGAGGAGCAAAGGTCAAGACCTTTGAACACTTAGAAAACCTTCTAAGTCAGAGAGCTCAGAAGCTTGAGAGAGAGGGAGACAATGATCGTTGGATCATAGCACAGAGGACCAACAATCATCTAATCAAAACAAGGTGCATGAGCCTTAACGCTTTGTGCACACATGAGAGATGACTTACCAAAATTTTGAAGTCCCGAAGTAGTTTGGGACCATCCATCATCAAGGAGGACAGGTGGAGTAAGATCCACAACTCCAAAAATTCATGGATCAAAAGGAGGTGAAATAGCCAAAGTAATTTGATATCATTCATCACCGGAAGGAGAATCTGGTTCGTTGATCATCGGGAGATACATGTCAGCAGACTGTGAGTTCAGGAGGGATAAAAGTTTGATATTTGAAATCCCTGAAGCCCAGAGAGCTGGAGAAAATTTCAACTGTCAAATCTAGAGGGTTACATGGTGACGGATCGTGAACTTCGGAGAAATCACTTCGAGAGTTTTCAATTGAGATATGAAACTCCTAAAGCTCAGAGAGATAGAGAGCCAAAGTAAATCTCGATCATCTAATCATCTGAAATACATCTCAGTTGTCAGATCGTCCAGAGTAAATCTCAATCATCGGATCATCTGAAGTGGATCTGGGTCATCTGATTGAGAAGAGATGTGGCATAAATCTGTGGACTCTGGGTAAAGCCCCAAAGTAAGCCTCAACAGTCTAACTGAAGGACATGTGGAAGACCATGTCAACAAGGACATGTGGCAGACCATGTCAGCAAGGACATGTGGCAGACCACATCAACAAGGACATGTGGCATACCATGTCAGTGAGTGACATGCGACAACAACTCGGCCTGTTCCAGGTCAATAGGTGACATGTGTAATGTTACGTCACTCTGGGAGATTTACTTCGGGAGTTTCACCACCAACAAATGACAAAAGTTCCAAAGTCTCGAAGTGAACGAGGACCGTTGATTTGAGGAGGACACATGGCAGGAATATGTGGACTCCGGCTAAAAGTGTTCTGGGAGAGCGTGAAGGCTGAGAATTGAAATTGCCAAAGCTTGATGTAGCAAAGGAGATCTCAACCGTTGAATCGAGTAAGGGGCCACAGAACCATTGATCTGGTTGAAAGGTCAAATTCCTGAAGTACAGGCAGAGTCGTTGATTAAGAAGGATAGGTGTCCGCAGATCATCGACTCTGGAAGATTGGCGTATGGAGGAAAGCACGGTTTGATATTTGAAACTCTCGGAGCCCAGATCACAAAGTAAATCACAGTCATTGATTTAAGAAAGTTAGATATGATCCATCAGTTCAGGAGCACCGCCAAGATTGTGAGATTGATGGTCCCATCACATTGTGGGGATTGAAGGTGCATGAACTTTTAAAAGTTGAATGTGGGCCACAATCGAAACCACGGTTTTGGAGAAAGGACATGTGGAGGCTTGAGATAAATTGTGGGGAAAAATGTAGTTTGTTTCAAACCACCTTTGGATGCGCCCACAATCGCGTGGTCACATGAGTTCATCACCTAAGGTCATATTGAAAGAAGGAGCTAGCACTCTCTAGACCGAGATCACGAAGCACTTTTTGAATAGGTGTGTGGTCACCGTCGGTTGTCACATGAAGGAAGGAGCTTAGAATCCAAAGAAGCAAAAAATGACTGACTGTAACTGCTAGTGAAGAAAAGGAATCTCAGGATAATGGTCATTGATGATGAATAGATAGTGAGGAACTGCCAGTAGAATGGCAGAGTTGCGATGAGGACCTGGGAGAAAATATGACATGTATAACATAGAGGAGGATACATAGAATTGAGATGCAACACGGAGCTGTGGTGACCAAGAGTTGCCAGGATGATTTAGCAGAGGACTTGGTGTGATAAAGACATGTAGAGAATGTGATTTTCAGGAACTGATTCATGAGCATAGAAGGTGGTAGTAAGCAACAGAAAAGGAGTAGAGAAGAGGTGCAACAGAAAGGAATGCAATGTATGCATAGAGCATAAAATGTAGAAGAGAAGTTGAACAATGGTTGTGAGCACAGGAAGAAAAAGGGAAGAGAATAGAAGCAAAAATATGCAGAAGCGGAACAGAGGATAGAAGCTGAAGAAGGAAAAGGAGACATGGAGATGTAACATACCATATGAGAGACAGAGCAAGTAAGTAAATTTTTTTCAATATTCAATTAGGGTGGTAGGGTGGTGCTAGGGAGGATTGTAGTCCTCTAAATTCTAGTTGGTACTAGAAGATATTATGGGAGATGGTGCTTCCATCTAGTTGGTGCTAGAGAAACCTGGGAGTTGGTGCTTCCATCTATTTGGTGCTAGAGAAACCTGGGAGTTGGTGCTAGAGAAATTTGAGAGTTGGTGCTCTCTGCAAGTTGTAGCTTGCTATTAAAGATTGTAGGCTCATATTTGAGTTGGAGCTCAAAGAATGTGATGTACATAAAAGTTGGAGCTTCATTGAAATCCTAAGAGGAAGTGTTTTTCACCCTTTATGGGTTTCCTCATGAAAATCCTTGTCTCTGTTTATTCTGTGTGATTGATCAAATATTGTATATTTGTGCATGTTAAGTTATCAATAACACATTAAATAATAATCTCGAAAGAATCAGAAAATAATAGGAAAAGTTTCAAGCTTATATACATAACTGATTGACCCCCCCCTCTCAGTTATATTTCCAACAATTGGTATCAAAGTCGGTGTCTTTAATCAAAGGTAGATCCATAATCTTGAACATGAGTAGTCATGAAGGGAGTTCAACAAATAGAGCCCCTCTATTTGATGGAACAAATTTTTCCTTCTAGAAAATAAGGATGAGAACATATTTAATGTCTTTGGGTGTTGATGTTTGGGATGTCTTTGAAAATGGATATGTGAAGCCTATAGTCTTGGCCTCAAAATATGATAAGCTCGAGTTTAGCTTTAATGCAAAAGAAATGAATGCCATCCTCAATGGAATTGAAGAAGCTGAGTTTGTCAAATTCATGCACTGTGATTCAACAAAAGTTATGTGTGAAAATATGATAAGTAGTTATGAAAGTAATGAAAAGGTGAAAGAGGCAAAATTACAGACTCAGAGACTGAAATTTGAGCAGTTAAATATGGACGTAGAAGAAACTATCAGTAAGTACTTATTACGTATAGAATAACTCATCAACACTATGAAAGGTCTAGGTGAAACGATAGATGAACCTTTTCTAGTCCAGAAAATATTAAGATCTCTTCCTGATAGATTTAACTCAAAGGTCTCTTCTATAGAGGAAATAACTAATCTCAAAATGTTGGCACTAGATCAACTTCTTGGAACCCTAACTGCTTATGAAATGAGAATCACCAAAAGTAAATCCACTACAAGAGAAGTATCCTTTAAAGCAGAGAAAAACATAGACTCTGATATAGATGCGATTGAAGCAAATTTTGTGAGAAGACTGAAGAAAGGATCAGGCAAATACAAAGGTAAACTACCCTTCAAATGTTTGAACTATGGTAAGATAGGTCATTTTTCATCTAAGTGTCCTCACAAAAGAAAGGATCGGACATATGATGATGAAGAGAAGCACAAACAAAAGAAGGTTTATAAAGAGAATAATTTTAAGAAGAAAAGACTTTGTGTAAACAATGATGATGATCCCTCAGATGATGAAAGAAATGACTCTTATATTGAAGATAAAATAAATGATATCATGCTAATAGCTTTAGAATATATAAACATTGAAGATACAGGAAGTGAGTTCCCTGATTGTGAAGCAGTAGTATATCTTGAAGGAGAACTTGTCAGTGCCATGGAAGAGATTGATAGACTCAGAGAAAAGAAAAGAAAACAAAAACAATTACTGCTCAGGTATGAGAAAACATGCAATGAACCAACTGAAGAAATCGCTCTGTTGAAGGTTAATTTATAAGAAGCTAATAATATTGAAGACATCCTCAAACAACAATTGAAGGAATTCGAAACAAAAGGTGAAAAAATGGAAGATGAAGTAGTGACTGTCAGAAAAGATCTAGAGAAATTTCAGGCCTTATATCATCAAAATCTGACAAGTATTAAAGCCTAGAAGGATTAGCCTCCATTTTGAATCAGCAAAGGAATTCGAAGTTGAAAACTAGTTTGGGTTATGAAGAGGGATCAAGTAGTGGTCAGCCAAGCAAAAACGAATCCATCAAGTTTCTCAAATATACAACCATTGACAACAAAAAACCTGCAGAAACAAAGGAAGAGAATCAATCGACAAGGAGGAGTGAAGGAAAAGCTACCAGAACTGAATCTGTAGAAAAAATAAATAATACACCCTCTGCTCAAGGAAATAATCAACATGGAAGAAATTGACCTGCTCAAAGAAGACAACCATTTTCCAGGTACAAAGATTTTTTCTATGGATATTGTTTTTACTGCTCTAACTTTGGCCACAAAGTTGTAAATTGTCCTTTAAGATTTAGACATGAGCAATCAAGACAGCCAAGGAATAAATATCTTCCACAACAAAGAATGAGACAACCAAGTAACAAACAACCACAGACTTCAAATCGTGTGATAGTTGGGAAAAGGACGCATATTAAACATAACAATTGTTATAATCCTTTATTCAATGAACCAGAATGTTACATCTTCCATAATTATGGACATAAAGCGACAAATTGTCACTTAAAGAACTATAAGCCAGATTCAAGTCACAGAGCTGAAAACGTCAAGGTTTGGAAGAAGAATGAAGATAACAAGTGTGGATTAGTGTTGTCATCTCAAAGACAAAAATACCCCTGGTATATTGACAACGGATGCTCCAGTCATATGACAGGTGACAAAAGTAAGTTCCTATTACTCAATGAAAATAAATCAGGGAGTGTGACCTTTGGAAATGATGCTCTAGGAAAGATTAGAGGTAAAGGTCTAGTAAGATTAAGTAATGGAAGAAGTAAATCTAAAGATGTATTATTTGTTGATGGTTTAAAGCATAATCTTCTTAGTGTCAGTCAGATATGTGACAGAGGATGTGAAGTCACTTTCACTTCCAATAATTGTAAAAGAAAGATAGTAAGCACATAAGAGCTGATTGCAAAAGGGGTTAGAACTGAAAACAATGTATATGTTCTTAAGGAAGATAAGGAGAAATGCCATTTAAGAAAATTTGTTGAAAGTTGATTATGGCACAGAAGGCTTGGACACCTAAATTTTGATCATATTGTCAAACTGAATAATGAAGGCGCTATGAAAGTTCTTCCAAGAATATCTAAGCCTAATAACTCTGTATGTGAATCCTATCAAATGGGGAAGCTGACTCATGCTCAATTCAAATTGAGGAGTTTCACATCTTCAGAGAAACCACTTCAAATCGTTCACATGGATCTGTGTGGAACATCACGAAAGGAAGGAACTAGCAGAGAACGTTAATTTATTCTAGTCATTGATGACTTCTCCAGACTTATGTGGGTTGCCTTTCTGAGAGAAAAATCTGATGCATTTGAGAAGTTCAAAAGGTTTAAGGCATTATCTAAGAATCATATAGGAAGGAAGTTAAAGGAAATTCACTTAGACAGGGGAGGATAATTTTTGTCAAGAGACTTCAAATAATTATGTGACAGACATGGAATTAAAAGAGAATATACTATTCCAAGTACTCCTCAACAAAATATAGTTGTAGAATGCCAAAATAGATCAGTTCAACATATGGCAAAGGCTATGCTAAGTGAAAGGTGTTAATATTATGGTAGCTTCCGGAGGTATGAACCTCTATTGTCACCTATGACAAGATTAAAATATTCTAGAAGGAAGCAAAGAAGTAAAGGAAACCTTAGACGAGATGTCGGCTGCAAAAATATAATTAATATGAATTAATTAGTACCCAGAAGGAGAACTCATCCCCAGTAAGTCTGTTAGAACCACTATAAATACAGGGTGCCAGTCTCTCATTTGACACATTCTCAGAATTGCAGAGAGCCAGTTGTGTGCACTGCAGCTGATAGTTTTGTGCGCAAGTTTCTGGGGAAGGTGTTACGTCAGTTTCTAGGTGGGACTATCTAATCATCTTTGGTTTTTATTCTTGCATGGTACATTAGCCTTGATTGGCTATTGATTTCTACCCGTATTCTTCTCTGTCAAGGTCAAGTTGCTCGGAGGGTGGCTTCGGTCTATGGTTGGGTGACAAGGGTATTGTCAATGGTAAAATGAGCACAATCTTTCATATTCTAACAGGTTATGGGCCCACACCTCCTTCATTCAGTCTAAACGCTGGAAGGAAGCATAACCGCTAGGATATTGAGCTCAATGAGTGACACAGCCATGCTCGCAAGAACATCTTCTCACAGGATCTTTCCTTCTTCCACGGCCCGAATAACTGTAACACTCTTCTATTTCCCTGTCGAGAAATCTGCACCCACAGAACTTTTCGTGCGATCCCCTCTCTACACTCGGAGGATCGGACTTTGCATCTTCATGAGGTCAGTGGTCGAGCATTGTATCCTCGAGTCCCTGAGACCCAATGACAGTCAACGCTGACCTTCCCTTCTATTTCAGAACTTTCCCTATCTTGAATTCAACACTTGTGATGTCAAGCAACTCGATTTACCGAACTCCGACTCCTGATACACCAAAACTCTAATGCACGCGCGAGTTGGCTATTCAATGTCCCGTCACCTCTATCGATATTTTGGACTTCGTAGGATCGTGAATCCTGATGCGGTTGTTTCGAAACTTCTCGCTGTGAAACCCCGATATGAAATGCCACCTGTCCACGTCACCAACTCCTGTGGCCCCACACTGTTTACGTAGCCATTGAGATATCGCATATCGCAATTTTGCGATTCCCGTTGCAATACTATGGTGTTTCAACCTATGAAACCCCGATATGCGAATCCATGAAGAGATCTGACGGTCCTTGTGACTCAGATCTATGGTCCTGCCCCTCCTGAGCTTCGAACCTATTGGGAATACTCCGTTGTATCTCCCTTGCACCTCCGCGAAATCTAACAGCTTACGGTGATTCGCGAATCCTCCTCGGAGAACTCCATCAGTTCGTTCCTCCTTGATGATTTCTGCGAGACAAACCAAAGCTCCCTCTGTGAAGACTGGTTCACCTGCACGCCAAATTACGACGCTTGCTTGAAGGCTCCATGACACAAAACTCCCTGTGCTTCCCTTTGATGATTACTCGAAGGTCCTATACCTCTTGAGCTTTGCCAACTCTGAATCCTTCAGAGAATCATGCATGCACTCCTTATGGTAGACATTCAACACTTTCACGTGCTTGAATACTTCTGATTCTGCACACACCTGCAGCAGCAGTCCTTAATCTCTTACTTAGGTTCGCAACCCTGAACTTCACTTAGCCTGCGCACTCCTTGCATGGCTCCTGTGCCCAACTGCACCTTTGAGAGAATGAGAACAAAAGAAACCCTATCTGAACCCTTTATCAACGCACTCCTTGTGGACACTTCGATTGCACTCCTTGCAGGAATCTCTAACTTAGATAGAGAAACAATTGAAACTCATTCCTACTTCCTCTTAGACTTCAATTCAAGCATGAAATAATATACAAAGCATATAAAGAAAATGTATAATAGGAGGCAAACATCAAATGAGCATAACATCCATACACAGAGAACAACACAAAACCATGAATTTGAATTGATCCTTTCTATTAATTCAAATGTCTGTACATGGTTGTTCTTACACAGCTCTATGCATGCTCTTGCTCAAATGCTTCTAACCTTTTTTTTTTTTTACAATGCACAATGAGGGTGTCTATATCCCATTTCCCTCTTGCGCTCTCAAACAGTCTAATCTAGAATTAAATTCTATCTACCTACATTAACTATCTTAAATGCCTCCTACCTACTAAGGACGAGAGCTAAAGGCTCAAGGTCCATTTACATTATACAAGTGCGCCTCATCTTAATGACTCATTTAAGATCGCGAAACAACTTCAAAGTGTTTTCAAAATTTGTGTTGGCGCTTGTCTAGCTATCCTTGTGCTTCCGCGTTGGCTCACCTGATGTGGGAGATGCTCCTACATCATACTCCCTCACTTGAAAACTTTCATGGGATCCTATCCATGAGATTCTGAATGGTCTGTCCATGCTTCTAGATCTCTTCTTCATTCTCCCAGCTGGCATCTTCAACTGGATGGTTCTTCCATTTGACCAGATACTCAAAATATTGGTTTCGTCTGGTCCTCTTGCTCACTCTCTTATCCAGTATGCACTCCATCTGTGGCTTCTCTGCCACTGGCATCTGCTTTGTCCACTCGATCACTGGTTGCTCAATCCCAACTCCTGCTTCTCTAGCTCTATATGGGTACAAATCCGAGACATTGAATATCGGAGAAATTCCGATCCCATCGAGTAATTCAATCTCATAAGCATTCACCCCAAATTTGTTCAAGACCCTACATGGCCTGATTTTCTTCATCTTCAGCTTATTGTATGTTCCCCTCGGAAACCTTTCTTTCCTCAAATGTGCCAGAATCAGATCACCAACCTCAAACTGAAGTTGTCTTCTATGCTGATCAGCTCTGCGGGTATACTCCTGACTCGAATTCTGCAATCGATCCTTCACCTGGCTGTGAAGTTCTTTCATCGCCTCTGCGAATTCTTTTGCACTAGTGCTTCTAGTCTCAATCTGTTCTGAATCCCTCAGTTCAGAAATTCCTCTCGGCTACATACCATAGACAACCTAAAATGGACTCTGCCCTGTGCTCCTGTTAACTGAGTCATTATATGTAAACTCTGCCTACGACAATATGTTGTCCCACTGGGTATGGTGCTCTATCACCAAGATTCTCAGCAAGTCTCCCAGACTTATATTCACCACTTCCATCTGTCCATCCGTCTGAGGATGATAAGCTGAACAAAATGACAAGTTAGTTCCCAGCTTCTTCCATAAGGTCCTCCAAAAATGCCCTATGAATTTCGTATCTCTATTCGAAACTATACTCCTTGGCAATCCATGAAGTCGAATGACCTCTTTGAAAAACAGGTTCCCAATGCGAGTTGCATCACTGGTCTTTTGATATGGAATGAAATGTGCCATTTTGGAAAATCTATCCACCACCACAAAGATTGAATCAACACCTCTTTGTGTTCTTGGCAACCCCAATACAAAATCCATGCTAATTGCATCCCATGGCCTTTCTGGTATGGGCAATGGTTGATAGAACCCTGCATTCTGTTTCCTTCCCTTCGAATGCTGGCAAATTCTGCATCTATCTACAAATCTTTTGACATCTACTCGCATTCCCGGCCAAAAATATGACTCGTTCAACTTTGTGAACGTCTTGTCATGACCAAAGTTCCCTGCCAATCCTCCACTGTGTTTCTCCTTCAGCAGATTCTCCCTCATGGAGCATTTCAGAATACACAGTTGATTCCCCTGAACAACAATCCTTCCTGGATCATATACTCCATCCATTGGCTTCGGTTTCTGAGAATTTGATTCTCAGCTGCTTCATACGCCTCTTTAAAATCTTGATTGTCAACATACATGTTCCTGAGATCATAAAAACCCAACGTTTTGACTTGAAACTCCTGCAACAGCAAACACTTCTTGCTCAAAGCATCGACAACTCTGTTAGTAGTACCAGAAATATGTTTAATCACAAAAGTGAAATTCTACATATATTCAACCCATTTGACATGTTTTTGATTCAACTTCTCCTATTGAGTCACAAACTGTAATGCATGATTGTCACTGTACAAGACAAACTCCTTCGGGATCAAGTAATGCCTCCATTTCTTTAATGCCTGTATGATAGCATAAAACTCCTTATCATAAGTGGAGTACTTCAATTTTTCCTCGTTCAGCTTCTCGCTGAAATATGCTATCGGCCTGTCTTCCTGACTCAAGACTGCCCCTATTGCAAATCTGCTTACATCACATTTCACCTGAAATGTCTTCTGGAAATCCGGCAACACCAAAACAAGTTGTTTCGTGGTCTTCCTCTTCAACAGATTAAATCTTTTCTCAGCCTCTTCTGTCCAGTGAAAATATTTGTGTCTTTTCTTCACTGTATCCATCATCGCTGCACTAATTCCACTGAAATTCTTGATGAACTTTCGGTAGAAACTAGCCAATCCGTGAAAACTTCTCACCTCAAAAATATTCTGTGGTGATGGCCAATTCTTGATCACTTCCACCTTATCTGGATCCATCCTCAACTCATTTGCAGAAACAACAAATCCCAATTAAATGAGTTCTGTCTTCATAAATGAGGATTTCTTTATATTTATCAACAACTTCTCCTGCTATAATTTCTTCATCACTGTAGCCAAATGCTTCAGATGCTCCCCCACTGTCTTACTGTAAACCAGTATGTCATCCAAATACACAATGACAAATTTCCCGATGAACTCCCTCAGGAATTCGTTCATCAACCTCATGAAGGTACTCGGTGCATTTGTTAAGCCAAATGACATAACAATCCATTCATACAACCCTTCATTGGTTTTGAATGTTGTCTTCCATTCATCACCTTCTCTCATGCGAATCTGATGATAACCGCTTTTCAAATCAATCTTTGAAAAATACTTTGCTCCACTCAAGCAATCCATCAAATCATCCATCCTCGGTAATGGAAATATGTATTTGATGGTTATCTTATTAATCGCCCTCGAGTCAGTACACATCCTCTAGCCTCCGTCTTTCTTCGGACTGAGTACTGTGGGAACAAGACATGGACTCAAGCTTTCCCTGACTAAATCTTTGTCCAAGAAATCCTGGACTTGCCTCTTAACCTCTTCATTCTCTTGTGGCATCAATCTGTACACGGCTTTGTTTGGCAAACTGGATCCTGGTATGAGGTCAATATGATGACTCACACTCTTGATCGGTGGCAACAAGCGAGGTAATTCATCCACTACTATGTCAGTGAACTCTTCCAACAGTTCCTGAACTTCTTCTGGTAAATCATCGACTCTTGTGCTAGTCAGAACAATCCTCGGTTTTTTGACCACAATAAACTGTGGATCCTCCTTCTTCTTAACCTTGGTAAGAAGTTCCTTCCCACTCATGAGAAGTACTGTGTTTCTTACTTCAGGCTTCACCTCCTTATCCTTAATCGGAAGCAACATGTGTGTCCTCCCATTCTTCTCTAGGGTGTATGTGTTCATTCGCCCATCATGAATCACATTTCTGTCATATTTCCATGGTTTACCCAGCAATAGATGACAAACATCCATAGGAATGACATCACATAAGATCTTATCATTATATCCTCCTATCTTGAATTCAACTAAACATTGTTTAGTGACAGTTACCTGGTGTCCTTTTTGTAGCCACAAAACTCTATATGGGCTTGGATGATCAATCGTCTCCAGCTCCAGCTTCTCTACCATCTCTGTAGATATGAGATTATCCATGCTACCACTGTCTACAATGACCTTGCATACCCTGTCCTTGGTCTTGCAAGCAGTCCTGAAAATTCTGGTTCTTTGGACTGAACTCTCCACCTCCTTTTCGGGTGTCAAAAGGACTTTTCGTATCATCAACGATCTTTCGCCTTCAGTGTCTTCTGCCTCAACATCCCGCCTCTATGCTTCGGCGATGTGAGCTTCTCCAATTTCCTTCTTTTTCTCTGGACATTCGTAAGACTTGTGCCCATTATTTCCACATGTGAAGCATGTGATTACTCCACCTCTTCCTCTTCCTCTACCTCTAGTACGAGGAAAAGTGTTGTTATCAGCATAATCTCCTTTCTACTCATTATGTTGTCCTCTCTGTTCAACATATGGCCCTCTTTGTGAGGTTCCACCTCTCTCAACTTTACCCTAAGGTTTCTTCCATTCCTCTTTGGGTTTCTGATATTTATCCTGGGCAACTGACTTGCCTCTGGGCTGACTTCTGCCTTAGCCCCTTTGACTCTTCTTCCAGCTTAGCTTCTCTTCCGCTTTCAGAGCCATCTGATAAGCATCTTCCACCGTTCGGATGGTTACCATGCTCATCTCATCCTGGATATCATATCTCAGGCCATTCATATACCTGGCAACCTTTTCATCATCACTCTCTCGATGACCTGCCCTGATGTTTAACTTGTAGAACTCTTCAGTGTATTCTTTCACTGTCATCAGCTTCTGTCTCAGGTTCTGCATTCTCCTAAACAGAGTAATTTGATAATCCCAGCTCTTGATCTTCTTCTTGCCCTTGTAGTGTCTGTCATCTTGTAGTTCATCCCACCACAATGTTGCATGTCCCTTTAATCTTGTGACAGCGTGCATGAACTTCTTGTCCTCTTCGATGTCTTCATAGTCGAAGTACGTGTCCAGAGCTCTAATCCAGTCTAGAAGCTCTTCTGCATCCAAGTTTCCCTCATAAACTGGAATTTCCATCTTTGCTCTTGCACCCATCCTGGAAATAGCTTTAATCAAACGTTCGTTTGATGCATCTTCAACTGCAACTTCTTCTTCATGTTCAACCTCAACTTCGCTTTCGAAATCACTGATATCCCCAGCACTGACTGTGGGTTTTTGCGCTGTCTCCATGTCTTCGAGTCTAGCTCGTAGATCACACATCTCTCTCTCCATGGCTATATCTGCCATTTTCCTGCCTCTTCTTCTCGACATTTCCCTATCCTCTGGATCGGGTGATTGCATGTCCCTTCTCCTGGGTGGCATGGAAAATTCTCTTCTCTACTACAGAAAGCAAAGAACCTTTCTTTGCTCTGATACCAAATTGATCTTTCCTTCTTCCACGGCCCGAAGAACTGTAACGCTCTTCTATTTCCCTGTCGAGAAATCTGCACCCACAGAACTTTTCGTGCGATCCCCTCTCTGCACTCAGAGGATCGGACTTCGCATCTTCGCAAGGTCAGTGGTCAAGCATTGTATCCTTGAGTCCCCGAGACCCGACGACAGTCAACGCTGACCTTCCCTTCTATTTTGGAACTTTCCCTATCGTGAATTCGGCAGTCGCGATGTCGAGCAACTCGATTTACCAAACTCTGACTCCCAATATGCTGAAACTCTGAAGCACGCGCAAGTTGGCTATTCAACATCCCATCACCTCTGTCGAGATTTCAGACTTCGCAGGATTGTGAATCTCGATGCGGTTGTTTCAGAACTTCTCGCTGCGAAACCCCGATATGAAATGCCACCTATCCATGTCACCAACTCCTGTGTCCCCACACTGTTTACGTAGCCATCGGGATATCACGTATCGTGATTTCACGATTCCCATTGCAATACTATGGAGTTTCAACCTACGAAACCCCAATATGCGAATCCACAAACAGATCTGACAGTCCTTGTGACTCGGATCTACGGTCCTGCCCCTCCTGAGCTTCAAATCTATTGGAATACTCTGTTGTATCTCCCTTGCACCTCCGCGAGATCTAACGGCTTACGGAGATTCACGAATCCTCCCCGGAGAATTTCGTCCGTCCGTTCCTCCTTGATGATTTCTGTGAGATGAACCCAAAGCTCCCTCTATGAAGACTAGTCCACCTGCACGCCAACTTACGATGCTTGCTTGAATGCTCCACGACACAAAACTCCTTGTGCTTCCCTTTGATGATTACGCGAAGGTCCTATACCTCCTGAGCTTTGCCAACTCTGAATCCTTCAGAGAATAATGCACACACTCCTTGCGGCAGACATTCGACACTTTCATGTGCTTGAATACTTCCGACTTTGTGCACACCTGCAACAACAATCCTTAATCTCTTACTCAGGTTTGTAACCCTGAACTTCACTCGGCCTGCGCACTCCTTGCACAGCTCCTGTGCCCAACTGCAACTTTGAGAGAATGAGAACAAAAGCAACCCTATCTGAACCCTCTGTCAACGCACTCCTTGCAGACACTTCGACTGTACTCCTTGCAAGAATCTTTGGCTCAGATAGAGAAACAATTGAAACTCATTCCTACTTCCTCTCAGACTTCAATTCAAACATGAAATCATATACACAGCATATAAAACAAATGTATAATAGGAAGCAAACATCAAATGAGCATAACATCCATACACAGAGAACAACACAAAACCATGAATTTGAA
>CBVK0101228371.1:0-14770 GCA_900067695.1 Picea abies
AATTCTATCTACCTGCATTAACTATCTTAAATGCCTCCTACCTACTAAGGATGAGAGCTAAAGGCTCAAGGTCCATTTACATTATACAAGTGCACCTCATCCTAATGACTCATTTACGATCGCACAACAACTTCAAAGTGTTTTCAAAATTTGTGCTAACGCTTGTCTAGTTGTCCTTGTGCTTCCTCGCTAGCTCGCCTGATGTGGGAGTTGCTCCTGCATCAATGAGGAACTGTCGCTAGGGTTACTAGCAGGAACAACTTCCAAAGACACTGCTGCTAGGGTTACTAGCAGAAGCAATTGCAGAAACCCTAATCTCAAATCCGACACCTTGTGACAGAGCATCTTGCTCAAAAAGAAGATATTCAGATGCGCCCTAACTCATCGCACCTTTTGGCTCTCTCAGAAGACAAAAAAGACAAAGTTGAAGTTTTGGATCAAGGCATGACCAATTACCAGTCAACCGAAGGCATGAGTGAAACGATCAGTCTTTTACACTACTCAACACTTACTAGAACGATTGAAGATGACATGTGAAAAATCAATTGTGGAGCTTCTAGGCACATGACAGGATATTAAGCCAGACTCTCAAATCTAAATGAGAATAAGACCTCGTACAAGGTAGAGCTTGGAGACAAAACCATTTACCCCATAGAAGGATTTGGACAAGCCTTCATCAAAATGAAAACAGGTAACTATGTTCACTTAAGCAATGTTTTATATGTACCTGGTTTAGAAAAGAATCTTGTATCGATATCTTTCCTAGAAGACAAGGGAAACCAAATAGCTTTTGTGGATGGAAAGGTGTTATCATGGCATAAAGACTCCAGCATAGAGAATGCTAGGGTTATTGGAAGTCGTGAAGGAAATCTGTATAGACTACTAGAATAAAATGAAATAGCTCTTATACACAATGAAGTCAACCCCAATGAGCTTTGGCATAGAAGGTACGCTCACATTAAATATCAAGCATTACCCTTTATCAAAAGGTTGGTTGAAGGAATACCAGAGTTACATTCTACACATGAAGGCATCTGCAAAGGATGTGCTCTTGGGAAGAATATCAAGAAACCATTCCCAACCAGCAACAACAGATCTAAGGAGATTCTAGATTTGATACACTCAGATGTTTGCGGTCCTGTGCCAGTAAAATATCTAGGAGGATTTTCTTACTACGTAATCTTCATAGATGACTATTCAAGAAAGACTTGGTTATATCTACTCAAGACAAAAGACGAAGTATTTAGCAAGTTTCAAGAGTTCAAAATCGAAATAGAAAATCTCACAAATAAGAAGATCAAGATGCTAAGAACTAATAATGGTTGAGAATACACATCAAAGGAATTCGTTGCATTCTGCAAATCGGTAGGGATTAGGAGGGAGCTGACTATTCCTCATAATCCTCAACAAATGGTGTAGTAGAAAGAAAGAACAGATCCATTGAAGAAACCATAAAAGCCTTACTAAATGATCAAGGTATATCCATGTTCTTATGGGGAGAAGTAGCAATGACAACAATATATGTGCAGAACAAAAGTCCTCATCATATATTGAAAGACATGACACCATAAGAAGTTTTCTCAGGTAAGAAACCTAATTTGGAAAATCTAAGAATATTTGGATGTCCTGTTTACTCTCACATTCCCAAGGACAAGAGAAATAAACTATAACCTTCAGGAAAGAAAGGGACATTCATGGGATATAGTGCTTCATCCAAAGCTTATAGAATATATATTCCAAAACAACAAAATATCGAAGCCAGTAAAGTCGTAGCATTCAATGAGAAGATGGCCTTCAAGAAATCCATAGAAGAAAATATAGAAGAAGAAGAGATTGAAGAACTTAACGAAGAAAGCATAGAAAATGTAAAAGACGAAAAGGAACTACCTGATCATCCTATGGAGCCATGTGAAAACATTAATTCATATATCATACCTAAGACCAAGAAAAGACTAGCTTGGCTTGAAGCTACCTTACAAGACGCATAAATACTCAAGGTTCTAGAAGGAACATTCAGAAAGAGTAAAAGACCTAAAAGATTCTCAAGTTGTGCAGCATACATGATGAAACTTCTAGATGAAGAACCTACCACATTTGAAGAAGCAATTCAAAAGGGACAATGGAAAGAAGATATGACAAAAGAGCATCAATCCATTATGAAAAATGAGGTATGGGAAATTGTACCTAGACCTAAAGAAAAATCGGTGGTAACTTCAAAATGGGTATACAAGATCAAACATGCAGTAGATGGAAGCATGGACAAATACAAAGAAAGATTCGTAGCCAAAGGGTTCTCCCATAAGGAGGGAGAAGATTATGACAAAACCTTTTCTCCAGTGGCTAGATATGCTTCCATCAGAGCTATAGTATCTCTTGCCACTTCCATGGGATGGAACTTACATCAGATGGATGTAAGGACGACCTTCCTGAATGGAGCAATTTAAGAAGAAGTATATATTGAACAACCTCAAGGGTTTGAGGTACATTCCAGAGACACTCACATTTGCAGATTAAGAAAGCTCTATATGGACTCAAGCAAGCTCCAAGAGCTTGGTATACCAAAATGGAAAACTATCTAACAAGGCTTGGTTTCTCTAAGAGTCACGTAGATCCAAACCTTTATTACAAAGTCGTGGACAATGCACCTGTGATTCTACTATTATATGTTGACGATCTATTCATAATAGGTGAAGAGTCTCTTATTATCCAGTGCAAGAAGGAATTAGCTTTTGAATTTGATATGAAAGATCCAGGTCTCATGCATTATTAATTGGGACTAGAAGTATGGCAGAAGCGTGGTGAAGTATTCCTTGGACAAGGAAAGTACACAATAAAGATCCTTCAAAAATTTGGAATGATGGATTGTAAGTCCATGGACACTCCTATGAGTGTGGATATAAGAAAATTGAAAGTTCCAGATTCTGATCCAGTAGATCCATCTCTATATTGACAACTAATTGGGTCATTGATGTATTTGGTAAATACTCGACCAGACATTTGCTTTTCCATGAATACACTAAGCGAGTTCCAGGTGGAACCAAGACATGAGCATTGGATAGCTACAAAGCATGTATTAAGATATATTCATGGAACAACAAACTATGGTTTGAGATATACCACATCTAGTGATATACAACTTCATGCATTCACAGACTTAGATTGGGCAGGAAGTGCAGAAGACAGAAAGAGCACTTCAGGTATGTGTTTTAGCTTGGGCTCTACTATGATATCTTGGGGCATCAGGAAATAGAAGTCTGTTGCACTCAGCACAACAAATGCAAAATATATCGCAGCATGTGAAGCATGCACTAAAGCAATATGGTTAAGGAAGTTAATCTCCGATTTATTTGATCAGATTCCAGAATCGACCATAATACATTGTGATAATCAGAGTTGTATAATATTATCAGAACATCTCGTATTTCATGAACGGTTGAGACACATTGAGATCAAATACTACTTTATTCAAGATAAAGTCCAGGAAGGAGAAGTAAAGCTCGAGTATATCCCCACTAATGAGCAGACAACAAACATTCTAACAAAACCTCTATCTAGAATAAAGTTTGCATATTTTCGAGAGAAGACGGGGATCATGGAAATAACTCCCTTAGCTGAAAGGGATGACTCTCTGGGTTAGGAGGGAGCACTAAAATTATTGTTGAAAAATATTATTGAAACATTTATTTTTGTGATTGAAAAATAGTCCATATTGGACAGATTCTTTCCTGTTCAGAAAGTGGATTGAGATTTCTGACGGACAACGATTTCCCATTGTGTTTAACATGGGAGATGGTCCAGATTGTTGATGTATCATAGACAACGAATTCCCATTGTGGTTAACATGGGGAGTGGTCTAGGGAAATCTCTCTTCTTGAGGGTTACTCAAGAAGACTGTCCCGCCTCGTCGGACAACTATTTCTCATTGTGGTTAACATGAGGAATGGTCCATTTTGGAGGTTGATACAGGACATTCTTTTTCTCTTGTGGTTAACAGAGGAAATGATTCAGACATTCATTTCTTAGGGTTTATACATTCTCTATAAGGTGCACTTTGATTAGTGTAGGAAGAATGGTCCAGGGTGGGGAATGGTCTAGGCTCAATAATCAGGGACAGACATTCCTTAGGTTTTATACATTCTCTCCAGGGTGCACTTTGATTAGTGTAGGAAGAATGGCCCAGGGTGAGGAATGGTCCATGGCTCAAAAATCAGAAACAATCATTCTTCCTTGTTTGAGAAGAATAGGTCAGATAGCCCATTATTGATGTTCTATACTGAGGGTAGATATTCTTTCATATCTCACAGATGTGAGTGAAAGATTGGTCTAGATGGTTCAGTTTATTTTTAACAATATTTTCTGTGCAGGTTGTCATCAGATGATTGTTATGGAGACTTCCTGTCTCTAGACAGTAGAGATATACTACTATGGTGGATTTGTTCCACTATTCGTGACTATGTGTCACGGTTTGAGTAGTTGTGTACTACCATGGATAAACACAGGTGTGTTCTATCAATTGATATTGTACCAGTTTTCATAGGAGATTATCCAATTTGATAATAATGACAGTGCTCATGATACTACCAGTTGAATGGTCTGTTTTTTCTCAAGACCATACCTCCCTAGCTAGGAGGGAGTGTTAATATTATGGTAGCTTCAGGAGGTATGGACCTCTATTGTGACCTATGATGAGATTAGAATATTCTGGAAGGAAGCAAAGAAGTAAAGGAAACCCTAGACGAGATGTCAAGTGCATAAATATAATTAATATGAATTAATTAGTACCCATAAGGAGAAGTCGGCCCCAGTAAGTCTGTCAGAATCACTATAAATATAGGGTGCCAGTCTCTCATTTGACACATTCTCAGAATTGCAAAGAGCCAGTTGTGCGCACTGTAGTTGGTAGTTTTGTGCGCAAGTTCTTGGGGAAGGTGTTGCGCCAGTTTCTGGGTGGGACTATCTGATCATCTTTGGTTTCTATTCTTGCTTGGTGCATTAGCCTTGCTTGGCTATTAATTGCTACCAATATTCTTCTCTGTCAAGGTCAAGGTGCTCGGAGGGTGGCTTCGGCCTATGGTTGGGTGACAAGGGTATTGTCAATGGTAAAATGAGCACAATCTTTCATATTCTAACAAAAGCGACATTTCACAAACCTTTTGGGTGGAGGTTGTGCACACGGCTATTCATATTCTAAACAAAGCACATCTAAGGCCAAACAATGATAGAAATCCATATGAGTTGTGGTTTGGTCGACTTGCATCAATCAAGCACTTCAAAGTATTTGGAAGTAAATGCTACATCAAGAATAATGATGATCATCTAGGAAAATTTGATAGTAGCGTTGATGAAGGTATCTTCTTAGGATATGCAACGAACAATAAAGGATACAAATGATTTAACAAAAGAATGCATAAATTAGTAGACTATATTGATGTTCGAATTGATGAAGAAGCTCTTGTAAAATATCAACAGAGAATAAGCACTAAGCCAGATGAAAAAGATGATGGGAATAATGAAAATGAAGAACAAAAAATATAAGAGTCTCAAGAAGATGATGAATCAGGTGGAGAAGAGACACCCAGACAAGAAAATTTAGGACAACAATCAACATCAAATGATTCCTCTAGAATTACTCAAAAGAATCATCCTGAAAGTCAGATAATTGGTGAGAAGGACAAAGGTGTACAAACCAGGAAAAGGATAATCAAAGTCACCGAGAAATCACATATAGCCTTCATATCCATGGTGTTAACACATATCCTCATTCATCCACCTCATCTCCTACATGTTGATGCCTGCGTATTCTCAGTCGTTTTTTTGTCACCACAACCTCCCGCCTGGTCGTCGTCCATTTATCTTTCATGTTGTTTGTGCCAGAACCTCGTTAGCATCCAACACAAATCCAGATGGTCAAGAGAAGGGTAAGGTCGTCATGTTTCTAGGTGTCGAGTTAACTTAGGCCTATCCGAACCCTGAGAAAGACAATTAATGAAGTTGGGGAGTGGTGGTTGAACATCGTTTCCCCCATAAATGGAAATCTCAAAAGGAATGTTAGCAAGTCGGCTCGTCTGCAGGTCCCTCCTGAAACCTGAAAATTAGCAGGAGTCGTCTGATTCAGAGGGACATGTGGCACTAGATCCAAAGATTTGCAGTTTCACAAATCAGAGGTTTTAGCATGGAGTCATTTGGATATTTTGGGATGGTGGATGGTTGAGCTAGACTCCCGTATTGTAAACTTTTGAGGAAGAACTCTGGTTCTATGGTTATGTATTTTGATCTGAGACTTCTTGTTTAATGAAAATCAACTTATTTTTCATCCTATTTTCCTTTGATACTGAAGTGTCCATGATTGAAAGATTCACATGAATTGTTTTGACTGTATTGTAATGTATATTTGATTGTAGTGTTTTTATTTATGTTCTTCAGTTTTCTGAAGTGTTGAATCCAAGAGGATCTTGTATTTGAGTCTTTTCTCCTTAGGTTGTTGGAAGACCTGATGTCTACGATAGACCTCTACACTCTCCTCACCAAAGTCTTCCCTCTACTCACCCTTACTCCAACTTACTGACTGAAGTTACCTCACCTACATGTGGATACCAGTCCATTTTTTTGAGTTAAAGTGATATCTTCTTGAGTCCGCACCCATTTGACCTCTTTAAAATTATTTGTGACATACAAATTGATGGGTACTGGGATTAATCTCTCTGCAATCAGAGAGTGACTTCTAGTGCTAACATTTCTGGCATCATTTTCAGGGACAAAAGTGAAGATATATTCCCTGGGAGAATGACAAATAACTTCTAATTCTGAAGGTGCATCAGATATCAAAACCATTGAATATTGCATCTTGCACCTGGCGACTCCACCATCAAAGACTCCACTGGGGAGGATTCTATTGACATAAAAATGACCTTATCGAAGGGAAAGATTGGGTATCAGTCTATGAGTTTTCTTCATGAAGTCTTGTTCTTCTTTATCAACTCATTTCTCTCCTTCCCTTAGCATATAAAGAGGATTATCCTCTTCTTTCTATATTCATATGACAATAAGCCTTCCTTCATTCATCCATCCTTGGAAGAAGAAGACATGCCCTCTTATTGTGTTGTAGATGTTGATCCTGTGTCTTCACCTCAGCCTATTCATAAATGTGAGATTTGTATTGCATCTCCTCTCGAAATTGATCACCCTTATAGCCTTGAAGAGGTTGAAAATGATTCACATCCTTCTCAGATCTCATTACCTCCTGTTGTTTCTATTGAACCTCCCCATCCTCTTGTTGAATCCCATATTTAGCCCACAAGTTTTCAAGCTAATATTAGAGACATGATGTTTAAGCCTCTAATGCTACTACATCACTTGCACCCCCACCCTCCTTATTCCTTTGAGTATCTTCCTCGGTTTTCTGGGGAGGATCATGTTACAATTGAGAGGCACTTGGGGGCCTTTGAGAAATTTATTGATCAGTTTGAGATCTTTCATGATGATGTTACCATGAGTTTGTTCTCACATTCCCTATCTGGAGATGTTGTTGTGTGGTTTAGATGTCTGGAGGCCAGTTCTATTGGTTCCTAGACCGCGCTATGCCATGCTTTTTTAAAGTGGTGGGGTGAGAACAAGTCCCTTGATCAGTACTGAGATGATTTTAATTCCTTGAGGAGAGGGGAAGAGGAATCCTTGGTTGTCTTCAACATGAGGTTTTAAAGTGTTTATCATAGTATGCCTATAGATATAAGACCCATAGAGACTGTTTCCATGGTGTACTATGTCATGGCTCAACATCCAGAGGTTGTTCTTCTCCTGAAGGAAAGGAAATATTCACTGTTAAGACATTTGTTTGAAGATGTTGTAGAGGTCGAAGAGAACATCAGGGCTAGAAAGTGGGTTCATAGGCAGACATATCTTGAAAATTTGCATGTACATGAGCAAGAAGATAGTCAATATGTTTCAGATTATGAGCAAGAAGATAATGAATATGAATAAAATCGGGAACAACAACAAGGAAGTAGGTATGATTCACAGTTGGAATCAAGTTCTTCAACATTTGCAAATTTTTCTATGGGAAAGAATGCATATCAATATTATGATCAGTTTCCATAACATTTTGAGCATGTAGCAGTGGCTTATTGCATAGATAATTGTATGCTCTTGGCTAATCATAGTTATGATGTTCTAAATCTTGTTGCACCTTTATCTTGTGACCATTCTTATGAATAAGAGACAACAATTGTTGATGATCAAGAGTTGGTTTCAAAAGAACAAGGAGGGAATTTATTTGCAAGAAGAGAGAATTTTACAGAGGAGCAGCCTGGTTTTCTAAAGCAACCAGGATTCTGTCACATTGTTGATGATCCCGTGGCCATATACATGGAGTCATACATTTCATATTTTCTGAAATTTTCAAATTGCATTAATTCACCAATACTCACAGGCGAGTATGTTGTTATGAAAGGTTTCCAAGACCACATTATAGATCCTTTTCCTTTATTAATTAAGGAAAAGAATTGGGTGGAAATAAATTATCCTAGACTCGCAGAAAACATAGAGAAACATGTAGAGTACCTTAGTGGACAGTTTATCTCCTGTCCAGAACCTGTAATTGAGTAGGTATCAGCCAGCCTGCGTTAGTTCTCCACCCACCTATGCACTTTAATAACAACACACGACGGGTGAGCCGCAATAAAGGATCGGATTTAATTTCTTACCAGTTCAGCTCCCCTGATTATAAATTTTGTGACCTTGTGGGATTATATATGGAGCTATGTTTTCCAAAAGCATTGGAGCCTACGGATTTATTCACCTTATCATAATTTGGGGGTATAGTCAATGTTCCAAGACATGTCCTCATTTTTCTTTCATACTTCCTTAGCCTTTTGTGGATTATATGTAGTAAAGAAAAGGATCATATTACTAGACAATCTGGGTGGCTATGGTGGAAGTTTGCTTTCACCTAGCGCTTTGTAAAAATCAGTTAGCTTAGGTTTTTATACATTAATAAGCTCTATCAGGAGTAGGTGTGTTGTCTTTATGTCTGTAAGCAGAATAGTGTGAGGGTCGGCCTGGATTCCTCAGCAGGATGTTTTTGAGCATGACTCCATAGCCCAATACTAAGGCATTGAAATTGAAAAAAGATTTCTTAGAGCCCAATAGGGAGGACTCTATCCCCCATGGATCCCAATGCTAACACATATCCTTATTCTTCTGCCTCAGCTCCTGCCTATTGATGCCTGCATATTCTCAATCATCGTTTTGTCACCACAACCTCTTGCCTGGTTGTTGTCCAGTCAGATTTCATGCCGTTTGTGCGAGATGCTCGTTACAATATAATGCAGATCCAGATGGACAAGAGAAGGGTAAGGCTTCCACGTTTCCAAGTGCTGAGTTGACTCAAGCCTATCCGGGCCCTAAGAAAGACAGTTGATGAAGTTAGGGAATGGTGGCTGAACATCATTTTCCCCATAAATGGAAAGCTCAAAAGGACTGTCAGCAAGTCAGCTCATCTGTAGGTCCCTCCCGAAACCTAAAAGTCAGTAGGAGCCATCAGATTCAAAGGGATGCGTGGCACCAGATCCAAGGATTCGTGCTTTCTCAAATTGAAGGTTTTAGCATGGAGTCATTTGGATATTTTGGGATGGTGGATGGTTGATCTAGGATCCCATATTGTAAACTTTTGAGGAAGAACTTTGGTTCTCTGGTTATGGATTTTGATCTGAGACTTCTAGTTTAATGAAAATCAACTTCTTTTTCATCCTATTTGCCTCTGATACCGAAGTTTCCATGATTTAAGGATTCACATGGATTGTTTTGACTGTATTGTAATGTATATTTGATTGCAATGTTGTTATTTATGTTCTTCAGTTTCCTGAAGTGTTGAATCCAAGAGGATCTTGTATTTGAAGCTTTTCCTCCTTAGGTTGTTGGAAGACCTGATGTCTATGGAAGACCTTTACACTCTCCTCACCAAATTCTTCCATCTACTCACCCTTACTCTATCTTTCTGACTAAATTTAATTAAGACCTCACCTGCATGTGCATACCAGTCCATATTTTTGAGTTAAAGTGATATCTTCTTGAGTCTGCACCCATTTGACCTCTTTAAAATTATTTGTGACATACAAACTGATGGGTACTGGTATTACCCTATCTGCAATTAGAGAGTGACTTCTAGTTCTAACACATGGTGGAACCCAAAAACTTTAATAAAGCCAGTAAAGACGTAAACTGGTTAAAATCAATGAATGAGGAGCTGGACCAAATTGAAAAGAATGTCACTTGGGAACTCGTTCCTAGGCCAACAAATAAAAATGTAATAGGATCCAAATGGGTCTACAAAAATAAGATGAATGAGAAAGGAAATATTGTAATAAATAAGGCTAGATTGGTCTGCAAAGGATATGCTCAAATAGAAGTACTGGATTTTGATGAAACATTTGCACCCGTAGCAAGATTAGAATCTATTAGAATGTTTCTTGCCTATGCTTGTCATAAACAGTTTAAAGTCTATCAAATGGATGTCAATTCATATTTTCTAAATGGAGATCTAAAAGAAGAAGTCTATATGGAACAACCAGAGGGTTTCCAACTGTCAGATAACCATGACTTTGTCTGCAAGCTCAAGAAATCCTTATATGGGTTCAAACAAGATCCTCGTGCCTGGTATTACAGAATGGATAAGTATCTCCAAGACAAATGTTTCAAGAGAGGAACAATTGACATCAATCTATATATCAAAACAAAGGGTAATGATTTGCTCATTGTGTTGGTATATGTAGATGACATCATATTCGGAAGCAATAGTGCTTCATTGGTACAATGGTTTGCTTCTGCCATGTAGTCTAAATTTGAAATGTCTATGATAGGGGAACTGCCATTTTTTCTTGGTTTGCAAATTACTCAGAGGTCTAAAGGAATATTTATTTCTCAATAAAAATATCTAAGAGAAATGTTGAAAAGGTTTCAAATGGAAGATTCTACACCTAGGAGCACACTTATGGTCACTGGATGCAAGTTAAGCAAGGATGATGACTCACCAAATGTTGATCATAGTTCATATAGGTCTATGATAGACAGCCTATTGTACATCACATCATCCCATCTAGACATAATGCATGTTGTTGGAATGGTAGGAAGGTATCAAGCTGCACCTAAACAGAGTCATTTGTTAGCTGTCAAAAGAATATTCAGATACTTGAAAGGAATAATGAACTATGGCCTATGGTATCCTAGGAATCAGAGTTATCAACTATCAGTCTATTGGGATGCTAATTGGGCTAACCGTGTGGATGAAACGAAAAGCATGAGTGGAGGTGCATTATTCTTAGGATTTTATCTTGTAGCATGGTTGAGCAAGAAGCAAGGTTCCATTTCCTTATCGACTACAGAAGCTAAATACATTGCAGTTTCCACTTGTTGTACCCAAGTATTATGGATGATTCAGACACTTGCTGACTTGGAGGTAAAGTATAATGCACCGATCCCAATTCATTGTGATAATACTAGTGCAATTAGTGTGTCAAAGAATTCTGTATTTCACTCCAAGACCAAGCATATGCCCATCAAGTATCACTTCTTGAGGGAAGAGGTAACCAACACTATTGTTTCTTTTAATTATATTCCATCCAAAGATTAGATAACTAATATCTTCACTAAACTACTTGCGAAAGCTTAGTTTGAGTATCTACGCCAGAAGTTGGGAATGACCCTGTTATCAAGTTAAAATAGTATATCTGATTAGGGGGAGAGTGCTCATTGTATCTCTGTTCAGGGGGAGAACAGAGTCACTCTCAGTTTTCTTTGACATTGATGTCAAAGGGGTAGAAAAGGTGTGGTATGGATGCTACAGTTGGAGGTCTAAGAAAAATAGTGCAACCTTTCATGGTTGTCATCAATGCCAAAGGGGGAGATTATTGGCATGTTTTACAAGAAGAGTGTTCTTGTCATTGATGGCAAGAAAAAAAATGATGAATATGAGAAAGCTTAGAAGAGATAATGATTTCTATAAGTATAGACGAGGTCCAAGAGACGAACTCGCAGGAGGAAAAAAGGTCGAGACATTTGAACACTTAGAAGACCTTCTAAGTCAGAGAGATCAGAAGCTCAGGAGAGAGGGTGACAATGACCATTGGATCAAAACACGGAGGACCAACAATTGTCTGATCAAAACAAGGTGCATGAGCCTTAACGCTTTGCGCACACAGGAGAGAGCACTTACCAAAGTTCTGAAGTATTAAAGTAGTTTGGGACCGTCCATCATCAAGGAGGACAGGTGGAGTAAGATCCACAACTCCGGAAGTTCGTGGATCAAAAGGAGGTGAAATAGTTGAAGTAATTTGAGACCGTTCATCATCAGGAGGAGAATTTGGTTCTTTGATGATCGAGAGATACGTGTGAGTAGACCATGAGTTCAGGAGGGAGAAAATTTTGAGATTTGAAATCCCCGAAGCCCAGAGAGCCAGAGAGCCAGAGTAAATTTCAACTGTTAGATCCAGAGGGATACGTGGCAACAGATCGTGAACTTCAGAGAAATCAGTTCGAGATTTTTCAGTTGAGATATGAAAGTCCTAAAGCCCGGAGAGCCGGAGAGTCGAAGTAAATCTCGATCATCCGATCATCCGAAATAGATCTCAGTCATCAGATCGTCCAGAGTAAATCTCAAGTGTCAGATCGTCCGAAGTGGATTTGGTTTGTCTGATCCAGAAGAGACGTGGCATAAATCTGTGGACTCTAGGTAAAGACCCGAAGTAAGCCTCAATCATTTGATTCAAGGACATGTGGAAGATCATGATAGCAAGGACATGTGGCAAACCATGTCAACAAGGACATGTGACAGACCACATTAGCAAGGACATGTGGCAGACCACGTCAACGAATGACACGTTGAAACCACTTGGCCCGTTCCAGGTCAATAGGTGACGTGTGTAATGTTATATCACTTCAGGAGATTTACTTTAGGATTTTCACCACCAACAAATGACAAAAGATTTGAAGTCCTGAAGTGAAAGAGGACCATTGATTTGAGGAGGACACATGGCAGGAATCTATGGACTCCGCCTAAAAGAATTCTGGGAGAGTGTTAAGGTTGAGAATTGAAATCGTCGAAGCCTGGAGCAACGAAGGAGATATCGACCTTTGAATTGAGTAAGGAGTTGCAGAATCGTTGATCTGGTTGAAAGTTCAAATTCCCGAAGTAGAGGTAAAGCCCTCGATTAAGAAGGATAGGTGTCCATAGATCATCAACTCTGGAAGATTGGCGTATAGAGGAAATAAGGGTTTGAGATTTGAAACTCTCAGAGCCTGGATCACGAACTAAATCACAGTCGTTGATTTAAAAAGGTTATATCTGATCCTCAGTTCAGGAGCACCATCACGATCATGAGTTTGACAGTCTCGTCGCATTGCGGGGATTGAAGGTGCGCGAACTTTAAAAAGTTGAAGGTAGGCCGCAATCGAAACCACGATTTTGGAGAAGGGACACGTGGAGGCTCGAGGTAAATTGTAGGGTGAAACATAGTTTATTTTAAACCACCTTTGGACGTGCTCACAATCGCATGGTCATATGAGTTCATTGCCCAAGGTCATATTGAAAGAAGGAACTAGAAATCACCAGACCGATATCGTGAAGCACTTTTTGAGTAGGCGTGTGGTCACCGTCGGTGGTCACGTAAAGGAAGGAGATTAGAAGCCAAAAACGACTGACTGTAACTACTAGTGAAGAAAGGAATATTAGGATAACGAGCACTGATGATGAATAGACAATGAGGAACCGCCAGTAGAATGACAGAGTTGCGATGAGGACCTGGGTGAGAATTGGGAAAAAATATGACATGCAAAACATAGAAGAGGATACATAGAATTGAGATGCAGCACAAAGCTGTGGTGACAAAGAGTTTCCAGGATGATCTGGCAGAGGACTTGGCGTGATAAAGACATGCAGAGAATGTGCTTTTCAGAAACTGATGCATGAGTGTAGAAGGTGGTAGTAAGCAACAGAAAAGGAGCAGAGAAGAGATGTAGCGGAAAGTAATGCAGTGTATGCATAGATCATAAAATGTAGAAGAGAAGTTGAAAAACGATTGTGAGCACAGGAAGAAAAAGAGAAGAGCATAGAAGCATAAAGATAAAGAAGCAGAATAGAGGATAGAAGCTGAACAAGGCAGATGAGACATGGAGTTGTAACAGACCATATCAGAGACAAAGAAAGTAAGTAAACATTTTTCAAGATTCAATCAGGGTGGTAGGGTGGTGCTAGGGAGGATTATAGTCCTCTAAATTCTAGTTGGTGCTAGAATATATTCTGGGAGTTGGTGCTTCCATATAGTTGCTGCTAGAGAAACCTGGGAGTTGGTGCTTCCATCTAGTTGCTGCTAGAGAAACCTGGGAGTTGGTGCTTCCATCTAGTTGCTGCTAGATAAAGCTGAGAGTTGGTGCTCTCTGCAAGTTGTAGCTTGCTATCAAAGGTTGTAGCCTCATATTTGAGTTGGAGCTTAAAGACTGTGATGTACATGAAAGTTGGAGCTTGATTGACATCCTAAGAAGAAGAGATTTTCACCCTTTATGGGTTTCCTCATGAAAATTAGTGTTTCTGTGTATTCTGTGTGATTGATCAAATATTGTATATCTATGCATGTTGTATTCTGTGTGATTGATCAAATATTGTATATCTATGCATGTTAAGTTATTAGAAACACATTAATAAATAATCTGGAAAGAATCAAAAATAAGAGGAAAAGTTTCAAGATTATATACATAACTGATTCACCCCCCCCCCCTCTCAGTT
>CBVK0101228372.1:0-15654 GCA_900067695.1 Picea abies
TGTTATTTTAAGAAATAATTATGGTTTAGCTAATCTTTTAGGACAGTTATATTATTAAATTAATTATAATTAATTATCATATACACCTATTTAAGTAGGGTCGTTACAGATATGAATGGATCTGTAGATATACTATGTGTATTATTATTCCTTTTCCTGTGGATATCTAAATTCTATCGCAATATGGGTTTTATGATTTAAAGATATGGATCTGAATGTTGTAGAATTATATCTCATTTAGAATTTTCTATAACTCCCTTCACCTTATATGTCTTAGCTATGCTTCGGGTGAGACCTCCTTCTCTTGTGGAAGGTTGAAAATGTTAGCATTCTAGGAATACAATGGATCTATTTGTTGGTAAACCAACGAGAACCCTGGTATTGATTTTGTACCAACACTAGTCATATGTTGAAATGCTTGGACTCGATCCATCCATTGTTGAATATCACATTGATACATGGCCATATGCATCCCCTGTCTAGAAGAAATAAAGGCCTCTCCACCCTTCCAAATCCATGGCCATCAAGGACAATATCAATAATATCTACAAATATTGTTTCATCTATTCCATCACATGCACGGGTATCCAACCTCAACCTTGTGAACAAAAAGTAGGGCACTATATGCATATGTATTGATTTCTAGTATTTGAACCAAGCATGTCCCAAAGACAATTTATTGACACCATTCATTGACTAGGTTATTGATGAATGCAATGTACATGAGGTCCTTTCCTTCATGGATCAATTCCAGGGTATAATGAAATCCATATCCACCATGTAGATCAATATAAGACAACTTTCACCACACCCTAGGGAAATTTATCCTATCTTGGTCTATCTTGATGACCTCACAACTTGGTATAAGAAGTGGTCCCAAAAATTGAAAGGCCATCACACTATATTTCAAAGGTGTCAGAAGTACAAAATTCAATTGAACCCCCTTGTTGGCACACGATTGTAAGACCCTAAGTTCAAGTTATCTAACTAACAAAACCTTTCAGATATGGTCCCTTTTGACATCACCTGCATGCACGTGAAATCTCACCTGAGGTATCTACTGGGACTGTAGGAACCAAGTTTCTGTAGGGATGAGGGGATGTGAGGTCATCAACATGTTCATTGATACTTATATACCTTGTGCATAATATTTTGTGTCTCTTATCTCTCGATTAATTAGTCAACTCAATTATACAACAAAATTATAACGAAGGTTGCGACATAGACCATTAAATGGAACATTTATAATTATTGTGCATCACTCATATAACAAACAGAACTATATCTAATCATGCATAAACAAAACATCCATGAAAAATCACATAAAAATAGACATTCAGACACATAATTTAACATGATTCACCCAATCCTTGGGCTACGTCCAAAACGACTGGCTTCTTTATTATTCTTCATCCAATTCATCTAAGGATTGTGCATTGTGTTACAATAGATACATCATTATATGATTCCCCATCCTTTCTAGTTTCTCTGCAATGCAAGACTCTCTCTACCAAAATATCCCCTAAAATCTCAGATATAGACTCTCTCTCATTCTCATCCTATTCTCCCAGAAGCATATTCTTCCCAACCCATTACATATTTATACACAGAGTTTAGGGCTCAAAATCCTACTCGCTTATCCCAAAACCCTATGAAAACTCATTATGACTCATTACAACTCATGATAACACATATTTCATGCATGATTTTCCTATCTTTACACATGCATGCTTCTTTTCCTTCCTTTTCTCTTACATGTTTCTTTTCCTGATTTATCTCATTTCTTTATTTCCTTGCTTTATCTCCTTATGTGCCACTAAATGCACTTTTACTACGCAATCATATCATGAATGTTCTTTTACTGTGGATATCGTCAACTCTTAGGATATTTCTAAAAATTTCATCCAATATGCCTATCCAACATGCCCCCAACACTCACATGTGGTTTTTCCTGAGCCACTCAAGCCTATTGCGTCACTCCCTTCCATGAATCCATAATTTTTTGCAATGTATCTTTGGATGTAGAGACTTATTTATTTTCCTTTGCCTCCATCTCCAAGATTTCTTCTATGTCCTGTGTGTTTAGATTTGCAAGATTATCATTGCAGTCTTTCTTAGTTCACTTCACCATGCCCTATGTCACTTCCAATCCCCCTATTATCTTGAGTGTTTCATCCTGTAGGGGTTTCAATCATTGTGTGATATTATTTTTCTTTGCCCTCATCTGCTCTATCTCATTGTTTAACTGTCTATTCACAAGGAAGGATGTCATGCGTTCCATTGGTGGAAATGTTTTTATGCTTTCATTGGATTTTTGCACCTTCTCCTACACACTTCTTACTCTTTCCTTGATTTCCTTCAGCTCCATATTCACCGTAAATTGTGTCCAAATCCTTATTCTTTCTTCACATATCCTTTCACACCCCTCATCGAGACTCTGAATGATTGCGACTAAGGTTATGGTTTTTTTGTCTCTTTGTTCCTTCTCCTTTGTTGGTGTACTTGGTGTGGTTCCCACTTCCAACTCTCCAATCCTGTTGCGGAATCATTGACTTAATTTGCTGATTTTTTATATCTTCTCCTTTATTGTGGCTTATATCACAATTTGTATCTCGAGAATATCCCTATATGTATTATGGATGAATTGATTTACCCTCTCAACATTTTATTTGGCCTCATCCTTCTCCTTCAATACCTCATTATGAACCTTCTACAGGTTAGCATTATCTGTCGCTACCTTGGTTAACTTCTTTGTCATTGATTATGTGCGAAACTATATTTCCTATGCAACCCATACCTACAAGCCTTGTAAGAGTTCCATGGGTATATGTGACAAGACTAATTTCATATGAATTAGTACTTGTGCATGTTCCTTCATCTCCATCATAGGTAACTCAATTACTTAGGGTGAGATATTGAGAATTTGGCGCCCTGTTATGATCTCTGGTAAGTACAAAGTGGTAACCCTTTTTTCTCCAACCGTGCTTGTTGATTGGCCTTCAATGGATCTTCTTTATAGATATATTCTCATTACCTCCAACCACTACTCTAATATCTTCAATTGCTCTTTCACCTTCTTGTTGATGTCTTCCTGTAGTTGTAAGACCTATTGAACTGCCTCTTTTGTGGCATCCCTCACTTGATAGTTGGTTCTATCAATATCATCATCTGTCAAAGTGTATATATTTGTTTTTTTATGTTCTTTCATATTCTTGCACGTAGTTATTTTTTTCCCCTTACCCTTGTCTTTCCTATTTTCCCCTACTTTTGCTATTGTCTCCTGCGTGTCCCCTGCACCATTTCCTTGTTCACTTCCTTGTGCCTCATTTTTTTTTTCATATTGATTGTCTCATTCCTCTTCCTCGTCAGGTTTCTCCATTTATTTAGATGGAACTTTCCATTCCTCATCCTAGTCATTGGAGATAAGGCATACATCCTCCTCTGTCAACTTGTAGCTTGTTGGAAGCCACTGGTGTGTCGAGTCTCTTTTATCTTGGATATACATGTGGTGCATCCATGCTTTGAAGCATGCAATATCTTGATATTTCTCCATAGTATGAGTGGTGATGCACTATTTGTGCTCTATGATATGCCTAATTGTGATAAGGTATACATAGAAGATGACATTGTTGTCTTGTTGTCTCCCCTTGTACACAATATTATATAACTTAACATATCACTCCGTTGCATGATCTCTTCATGATGTTTTCAAATATTGGCACTTGTCAAGCTCCCTCTAGATGAACAATGCTATCAACATGATAAGACAGGCATAGTGAAATTGCACTCCTTTCTCCTTAGATTCAATGCAATCTATCATAAACTAATTGACCAAAAACGTGGCCCAATTCATATAGACCCCTTCGATGCACTTCTCTGTAGCTAATATTACTACAATCGACACCTCATCCTTCCAACATTTCCTTATTAATTTGCAAGCCAAAACCTACATTACAAATATAACTACATTATCACTTATGATGGTGTCATCCAACCCTCTCTTTCCTCTAAATGTGTTGAACTTCTCTTTCACACTTTTAGATATTGCTTTCTCTCTAGAATTATTTATGGATATTGTTGTTGAACCCTCCCTTATTGTCGGAAAACCCATTTTCTATGCAATTAATTGCGTATTGATAGATATTGGTGGATCTAGACATAAATTCCCTCTGTGGACGCATCTCTATAATAACTTAAAGTAGGTGTTTATTTCTTGAGTTCTGCCAAAGTGTGGGATTTGTAACAAGTTTAATATCCATGATTTTTTGGGTTATCTCAACTAGTATTGCACATGTCCCTGGTACACTTTTAGTGCGTAAATACGTTTCCTATGATAACTTGGGAAAATTCTGTGCATCTTTTATGTCATGGTCTGAAAACTTCAAAGCATAGACCTTGCCCATCATGTCCCTTTCAATAATGACACTAGGTGGTATTTACGACGTAACTAATGGGTACCTGGCATTTCATGGTATGGAAAATTCAAAGAATCCACCTTGTCCATTAGGTCCCCTTTAATAATGACACCAGGTGGTATTTCCAGCATAACCAATGGGTACCTAGCGCTATGGGGAAAAATCCCCCTTTACTGGGTCTAGGTACAAGTAGAGCATTGACTTCCCTTAAAATACTATTCTACCCTTAAGCTACCCCAAAACTATCTAAACTGAATGACAAGAGAGAGGGAAGAAGGTCAATGGGTGCACCTTTAGTCCTTGCAGCTGGTGTAGACCTTTTTCGTCTTTGCAACTTCCTAGATTGTGGGTCTCTTCCCAAATTTGACTTGCAAAAGCTTAGGAAAACAATTCTACAATACACATAATCTCTACTTATCACTTTCAATGTTCATATATAGACATAGATGCATAAATAAATGAAACCATATAGTCAAAATGTTTTGGGACAAGAAATAACTATTTTATTAAGTTTCAAGACAAAAATGATTACAACCTTTATCGACAATCGCTCCATAAACTAGGTCTGGGCTCCTCTATCATGGCTCCAAGTGCATCAAACCCACACTTTCTTCTCACAACCAACTTATCACTTGGGCAAGGGGAAAGGGTTATATAAGGAGAAAGGGTTGGATGGGAATTTTGATGCCAAATCTCAAAATAGGATGCAAAACTTGGGCTAAGAAGGGGAAGGGATTTTGGAATAATTTTTTTATTCTCTTGATTTTCCTTTCAAATGAGACCCCAATACCTCTTTTTGTATGAGAAAAATATGGTTATTCAGTTTGGGGACGGGATACAAGGGGTAAAATGGTTGGAAAACCCTTGATAACTTGTAAAATTTGTTGAAATCCTTGCAATTTTATGTTCTTTGCAATTTTTGGAGGTAAATGCGAACTAATTAGCATGCAGTGCGCATATGTACACGTGATAACTAGTATGCAACACACATGTGTATGTGGGCTATCAGTTCAGCAAGGAACCTACATGTTCCAAAAAATGGTTTTTTAAGAAGGAGACTTAACAAGATTTTGGAAAATTATGTAAGTGGAAACGCCAATGTCTTGTATGCACAAGTAAGAAATTTTTGGACTATAATAGATTCCCCCTAATTTGTGAGGTCAGAAGAGCAATTGATGGCTAAAATGCATTAGAATATATTTACCAGTGGGAAGGCACGGAGCCGAGTGATCCTGAGACAAGTGTTTGGGAGCATGTCATTTGAAAAACAATGATAAACTCTCTCAGGCGGGCATACCCATGCTCGGGATCAACTAAGCATGGATACCAATCATAGGATTGGGAGAAGAAATTGAAGAATCTGTAATTTTCCAAAAGGTACTAAGATCTCTTTGTTATCCACATTTTTGGTCATCGAGATGATGTCATGATAGTTTCATGATAATGGAAAATCAAACTCTTCACTAAGAACATTTTCCTGAGAAAGGTTACACTTGTCAGCTTCCAGAAAACATATTTTAAAGATAGTTTGCAGGCTGCATATATACTCTCCTGCGAGAATGGTTCATTCCCGCAGGCTGCATTCAACTGGGGTGTGAAATTCTTGCACTGTACTCATGGTTAGGGTGCAAACATGTTTTTAAAGGAGGAAAATGGATAAGTTCTTGATCCTTCTAGAAGGAATCTTCCAGAAGGATGAGTTGGCTTTCGAATGGTTGGAAAAATACTGACTTTCCAGATATCTTGGGATCATTCTCTATCCTAGTAACAAAACTATCTTCTCTTATATATTGAGGAGATTGCTCATGGAAAAGGTTAATTTGGCAAACTTAATAGATCTATTGGAGAATTTGTGAATGATTGTATGGAGAATTGATGCTGCAGCAGACAGAGACAATAGCAAAGTCATCACAAGTAGTTGATTTTCTTCATGCATGAGCAAGTGTGTGTGTCAGAGCTAGAAGGCATCGAAAGGAGATCTACGACATCAAGGCTCAGGTTGTATATTTCTCTTTCAGTTAATTCAATACATGAATATGTCCCTTTTCCATAATGATGATGTCATCTTATTACATGATTCCTTAATCACATGTATAGACTAGATATTGAATATATTAATCTGCTTGTACTTCGATTGGTTTGTACTATTGTGATTGAATGGCGCAAGAGCATTGAAGCAGAGCAAGGAACAATAGAGAATAAGGAGAGCGTTCATAAGGTATGTCCATTATCCATTTCTCTTATTTCATTCAATGATCTAGATCTATGGAAAGAGTAGTATTCTATCATGTTTTGTTCTAGATCCAGGTGGATCTAGGGAGATTGGTCTGTGTCCGCACTCATGAATTTATCCATTAACAAAATTGGAGACTCCACTGGGGACTTATCCCTTTTTTATTTATGGTTTTGAATTTTCTGTGGCCATTTTCTCTATTTGCCTTTTTCTCCTGATTTGTAAATCTCTGAGTCCTCAGGATACCTTGAGAGACCTTCTAGGTCAAAAAGTCAGTTTGAATTTTGCATGATTTTTCAAAATTTTCATTAGTTTCAGGGATTCTCGCACTGTCACCATTAGTAGCCTGCAATAACCACTGAGGTTCGCATCTTGATTATATATTTCAGTGTGAATTGTTCACATTCTACATCACAGTGGCCTGCGAGAACCATTGTTTCTCGCACTGTGTTACACACTGGCCTGCGAACATCTTTTTGAAATTTATTGAATTCCAATTCTGACTTTTGCAATAGCTCAGTAAGGTTGATTTAACTCTTTTTGACACATTGGATCACTGGCTCACATATCTTTTGCTCTCATTTTCTTGCTGGATCTGATCTAGGGTTTCTAGGTTTTTCTTGCTTTGGTCACTTGACTTTCATCTCTTAGCCTTTACTGGCATTTTTCTTCTCTCTGATTACTGGAGTTGAATGTGTCGTGTTGGTTAAGAATCAGTGATTTATTGGAAGTTAAGTTTTTGATGTTTCTCTTGTACTTGTTGGTCCAAAAGGACAATTTTCATTTGCATTGAGAAACTCTTTTGGTTTGTTTTTGTTTTTGCTTTCATTGAAAGTTTTGGATTGGGTTGTTTGTTTGGGTCTTTATAATTTGGTTTTCTTTTCTCATTCATTAGAGTTCTTCTTGGAAAGTGAACTATTTGTTTTCTTTCAAGATCTTTGTTTTACCTTTGAAACACCATTGAAAATCAAAATTGTAAAGTATTGAAGTTTTGAAAAAAGACATCTAGACATTGTTCATTGGTACATGATTGTTTGTATTGGCATCTGAATGGAAATTGAGCATTGCATTTGCATTATAGTATTGAAAATGATTCAGAAACTATTCTCTCTCTCCCATAACTAGGATTCATCGAATGAAAAAGATTATATTTCATCATATCCTTGCATTGATTGGGTCAGAGTCACACATCATTGAGTTTCACTTCCATTGCCTTTGAGTAAACAATAGCCATTAAAAACCTTGCGTATATTAAATTGATCTAGTAACTATTTTATAGGGCTCTTTTACACCAACATTTAGCTAGGCTAGTGCTTTGGAGTAGGAAGAGAGACACACTCTCCAAAATCTCATAAACACACAATAGTATATTGAGTTAGGGAGTGTAAAATTCCATTGGCCGCATATTGTCCCGGGAAGCCCTTCTAACACAAGGGTTAAGCATTAGGTCGCATTGGTGTTGGCAGAGATACTAACCTGCTTTGTTGACATCAGTGTAGAGATTGCACGTATTACGGGGGTCACTTCGAGGTATACCCACAATTATGAGTGGAATCCTTTGAGTTGATTTCGGGCTAGATACCCTGCCTTTGCGTGTGGATCGGACTGACGACTGTTTCCCCAGGCAGTACTGTTGTTTGTGGTGACCTTAGTGGCTTATCTCTCTAGGTTCTTACCCAAGGTGACTATGGAGGGGAAAGTCTCCACGGTACCTGGAATCGACGTTGATCAAACTCACTCGGGCTCCTTGGAGGGTATACCCACGATTATGTGTGGAAGCTTGCACTAGGGCATAAGTCTGTTAAGAAGGTCGTCAACGTAACTTTTACACCTTAGCCCCGCCCCTTCTTGTCTCGTTGTTGCGACGTTGGATTTCATCACCAACTAGTGGCTTCGATATTAGAAGGCATTGCTTGCTTGGTGATTGTCTCTAGATTTTGTTTACTAGTGTATGCTGTTGTTTTCTCGTAGTTGACCATAGGATTTTTGTTGGGGAGTTTGTTACTCATTTACAATTTCTCCCCCGTGATGTTCACGTAGGATGCAAGGTTTGTCTCCGGAACATGCGGACGCTTCACAACCTTTGCACACAACAAAACCTGAGGGTACTCCTGAGGATTCTCCTCATCCAGGTGAAATCCCTCTTGTTACTCTACCACACGTGGACATAAGTGACGTCCCAGAAGTCTTTACACCACCTCCACAAGTACAAACCACTGATCCTCTTGCGGAATTTTGAATTACCAATACTATAGAGGATTATCACATTCGTCGTGGTGAACGACCTTCAGGACGATTTCATCTTTTTGAAGAAGATCTTCCTTCTACTGAATCAATTGCTAGGCCTTCTCATGGTATAGTAGGCCAAGATCCTTCTTGGTCAGGTGATTTCTGACGAGTCTTGTTTGGTACTGAATCCCCTGTCTACGAAATCATCAATCCTCCTGCGTCTCCTGAACCAGATACTGTACCAGAGACTACCACTTATCGTTTTATTCTCCCTCCCGAGATGGCTCATCTCGCTATTACTTCGAGTGTCCAAACCACGATTTCGGCAACCACTCTTGCCCCTATTAATACCCAGCGAACTCTTGAGGCTACTCCAAATCTACCTCCTGGTTACCATGCATTGAATCCTATGTTGAATGCTTCACATCCAACACCACCACAAACTCCAGCTGGTTCGCTAGGTGGTCCTCAGTTTCCTAGGCATCCTATTCCTGGTTTCATCCCGACACTCCCTGAGTTTCCTACTGGTAATCCTAATGCTGGTAGCATTATTCCGACCATTGCATCTCATGTACAAATTCCTATTGGTGGCCAGGGTAGTACATTTCCTTTTCCCAGACATACCACAATTACTGCACAACCTTCAGTTGGTACACAACTTCCGGGTGGGAATGTCCCTTTGGTAGGGGGACCCAACTCACCATTAGGACAAAACATACCTCCTACATTGGCCCAGTATTGGAATCAACTTATGAAAAACTTTCCTCAAAATGCTGGGGGGAAACCAACTGTCCCTACTCCAGGCCAACCATATCCAGGGGTGACTAATCCTATCTGGGGTTTTGGTCAAACTACTCTACCCCAAACTCAAGGCCAAAATCCTTGCGGTTACTATCCTATTCAACCACCACAGGGCCAGCCAGGATCTTCTCTCTGGGGGAAAAATGCATACGCTCCCACTGGTCTACCGACAGGGCTTCCGCCCCAAAGCCACCAGTATCCACGAGTGAATCGGCAATTGTCTTTTCTTGCTACTCTGGATTTGCCAGATTTGTCTAGGATTCTAAATGATCCTATTCGTCACTCTCCCCAATGGCCTGCTATTCCTGCAAAGCTTCCATCAGACATTCCAAAATTCGATGGGAAGGTGGGAGAGGACCCGAATAATCATGTCATGACTTTCCATTTGTGGTGTTCGTATAACTCATTAATGGATGACTCCATTAGATTGCATCCTTTTCAAAGAACTCTTACAGGTGCTGCTGCGAAGTGGTACATTGAATTACCACGAGGTTTCTTTTCCGATTTCAACACCCTTGCAATGGCTTTTATAACACATTACCAGTTACTGATCCGTTACGATACTGGAACTGAGATTTTAACCTCCTTCAAACAAAGTACGAGCACTCATATATCTAATCATATTCATGAGTGGCGACGAAGGAGACGTCTCATCAAGCTTGAGCTTCCTAATCAGTTACTGGCAGAATGGTTTACAAAATCTTTTGTAAACAAAATTGGTAAAGACATTGCTATGGGCGGTGTTGTTACAGAAGAGCAGGCTATTAGTCATGCTCAGTATTTGGATCTCGTTTATTCGCAAAGGGGAACCTTGTATGATTTAATACCCGATTTATCTCGTCCTGGTACTTCTACCTCTTCTGCGCCTCCAACTGCCTCACATGCAGTTGATGGTGTGATTGGTTCTACTCATAACCACTCACATTCTGTTTCAACCACAACCCCAAAATCCAATTCTTCTAATGTGCAAAGTGCTCCGTCTCCTGCTCCTCCCCCCGGTAAAACCTCGGAAGTGAACATTGTTCAATCTACACCGGCTGGTAAGACTAAGTCTAGAAAAGGGAGAGGCAAGAATAAGGAGGGTAAAAACAATAATCCTAATGAGCAAACCAAATCACCTCCTGTTGATGACCGGGATAAACGCAAGCCACGCTATCCTTGCTTTATCTGTGGTGACGATCACTACACGAAGGATTGTCCGAGACGTGCTGAGGTCAACAAGTTCCTACAAGGAACACTGAAACCTTCTACGCCGACAGTCTTGTCTCAACCCTTCCCGTCTCAACAACAGGATTCTTTGGTAATCCATGACCAACCATCTACCTCTACACAGTCCTATGTTTTGATGTGCACTGGTGATTCTACGAAGAACAATGTTACACTTACCACTAGAGCTAAAGACTATACTCCTTCTAAGGAGAAGGTTGATGACTTACCTCCCAATTTGGTTCAACCTTCTCCATCTAATCCACCTATGAATGGTCCTCTTCATATCGAACGACCAAGTCTTGATACAGTTTTGCGACCTCCAAAAGGTGTCATTAAAAAGTAGGCATTCAATCCTCATGCTCGGGCAGCCCAGAACTATAGCATTGTCGAAGATATGGCCCAAGCACCCTCAGCGATGTCTGCCCTTGAAGTCCTTCAGTCTTGTCCTGCACAGCGAAGCGCTCTGTTGAAAGAAATAGGTGGAATTGATCCTACGGACTTGAATTTGATAGTCTTTAACTTGGATGATCATATTCCAAGGTTACCCCCACAGCTTGCATTTCAGATACAGGTTGTGGTCGCCGACAAGAGCATTTGTCAGACGGTCATTGATGAAGGTGCCTCTACGTGCATAATGTCTTTTTCTTGTTGGAAAGCCATTGGCTCTCCACCGTTAACGGAATCACAAAATACTTTTAGAGCCTTCAATGGCTCCAGTTTTAAGCCATACGGTGTTCTTCCGTCATTGCCTATTACTCTAGAAGGTAAGACCGTCCAGGTGGAAGTGGAAGTTTTCGATACTCCTCTAGATTATAATCTTCTACTTGGACGAAGTTGGGTCGATTCTATGCGTGCTGTCGTGTCAACCCTTTTCCGCGTCCTACATTTTCCTCACCAGGGCAAAGTGGTCACGGTTGATCAACTTGCTTTCTTTAATGTCGATACTCGCACGGGCAATGTGTCGTTCATAGCGAACACCCCACCGGGTTATGAGAATGTTGGTGTCGGTCTTTTGAAAGATTCGTCATTAATGGGTACTTTTCCCATACCACCACCACCCGATATTCCATGCCCGTCAGTTGCATCCATTAACATGATTTATACAGTGCCTCGTGAACTTCCAGTGTCTGCCGACCCTTGGATAGTCCCTGATCCTGGAGATCATGTTCGTTTCGGCGATGTTATGCTGTTGAGTCTGGTTGAGTCTGCTTACAAAGCTATTCAATCGGCAAGCCATATTACTTCTTCTTGTGAGGAGTTGTCTCCTGATCCTTTCCGCGTTGTTTTTCCAACTGACGAGATGATCATGTCCATCTTGGATGACAATCCTTGGGACGATGGACATCATTGTTCCATACTATTTATGGAACAACAGACTCTGCAGAACTATCAACGGATTTCAACTCCGTCGACCGTTGTTGTTGTTACGACCATTTCTGGATCTACACGAGATGTGTTTGCAGAAGGGAACCTTAGTAACATTTCACCCACGATACCCATAGATATTTCAGTGAAACCTGGAATCGTCGAGAATGTTCATATTGGAGCTTCGTGTTCTCCCGACGAAATTGTCACCTATACTTCCTTGTTTAAAGAATTTTGTGACATTTTTGCTTGCAGTTATGAAGAGATGTCGGGTATTGACCCTTCCATTGTAGTCCACGAAATTAAGACATACCCTGGAGCCAAGCCAGTTCGACAACGCCTCCATCCTGTCCATCCACGTAAAGCGGCAGCTATTAAACTCGAAGTTGAAAAACTCCTTAAAGACGGTTTTATTTATCCCGTGGCATTGACAGAGTGGGTGTCTAACCCAGTACCGATTGATAAAAAGGGTGGTAGTATACGCATTTGTGTTGATTATCGGGATATCAACAAAGCTTGTCCAAAGGAAAATTTTCCAACCCCTTTCGTCGACCAGATCGTCGATGACTGTGCCGGTAGTGAAATCTTTTCCCTCATGGATGGATTTTTCGGCTATAATCAAATCAATATCACTCCCGAGGACCAACATAAAACGACTTTTATTTGTCCTTGGGGTACTTTCGCCTACAGGAAACTCCCTTTCAGTCTGAAGAACGCAGGTGCTACGTTCCAACGTGCTATGTCTTACGCATTTCATGATATCAAGCATATTGTTCAACCTTATCTAGACGATTTGTCGGCTCACTCATTACGTAGGGCCGATCACCATAATCATCTCAGAGCAATTTTCGTTCATTGTCGATTCTATCGCATTCGCCTGAATCCTCATAAATGCGTTTTTTTCATAGAATCTGGCCGTCTCCTCGGTTTCATTGTTTCACTCCATGGGATCCGGGTGGATCCTATCAAGGTTGAGGCAATTCTTAATCTACCTCCTCCTTCTTCTTTACGCCAGTTACAAAGTTTGCAGGGGAAAGCAAACTTTCTTCGTCGATTCATCCCGAATTACGCCGAGATTACTCGAGGTTTCACTCGTCTTTTAAAGAAAGATTCAGAGTTTGTCTGGGATAAGGTTGCTAATAACGCCTTTGAAGCTTTAAAGTTATCCCTCATAAAAGCTCCTCTTCTTTTCCCTCCGGATTATAGTCGAGATTACTTTTTTTATCTAGCTGCGTCCAAGTATACCATCGGTATGGTCCTCATTCAAGAGGATGATAACCACGATGAACATGTTATCTATTACTTGAGTAGAAGTTTATCATCCACAGAAGTCAAGTACCAACATGTTGAGAAGCTGGCCCTGGCTGTTGTTCAAGCAGTCCAACGTTTTTGTCACTATATTCTTTCCAGGAAGACTACGGTGATTTCACACTGTAACCCCATGCAACACATATTGACACGTCAATTGTTGGGGGGCAAGTACTCCAAGTGGATTGTTATTCTCTAGGAGTTCTATTTGGAATTTGATCATGCCACGTCAAAGAAATCCCTAGTTTTCGCTGAGTTAATTTGCGATTTTCCCCACACTACCATGGAAAAGGTAGCAGTTGATTCGTTACCTGACGAGTCACTTTTCCTTATCAGTACCGATGATGCTTGGTATGGAGATATCATTATATATCTCCAAACTCAAAATTTCCGGCCTACCTTACCCAGTAATGAACGACGCCGTGTCCGTTATCAATCACGTAATTATATTATCCTTGGCGATACTCTTTACCGTCGAGGCATTGATTCTGTCTTCCAGCGTTGTTTGAATTTTGAAGAAGCCAAGAGAGTTTTGAATGATTGCCACTCCAGAGCATGTGGTGGTCATATGTCTGGGTATGCTACTGCCCAGAAGATCTTACGTGCAGGTTACTTTTGGCCTTCCTTATTTCATGACTACATCATTGCTGTTTAGAAGTGTCATGCCTGCCAGAACTATAATCAGAAGATTCGGTCGCATCCTACTCCACTTCATCCTGTAGTCTCAGTAGGTCCGTTCGCTAAATGGGGCATCGACTTCATGACATGTCACCCTCACTCGGCCGGGGGGCATGGTTATATTATCGTAGCTATTGATTATTTCACTAAGTGGGCTGAGGCGATGCCGACATTCGATAATAGTAGGAAGACTGCAGCCTTATTCCTTTTCAACCATGTCATTACTCATTTTGGTGTTCCTCAGGCTATCGTTACCGATCACGGTAGTCATTTTAGAAATAATATGATGTCTGAACTTACAGAGAAGTTGGGCCTTCATCATGATAGCTCAACACCCTATTATCCACAGGCTAATGGCGAAGTCGAAGCCATCAATAAGGTTCTCATCACTATGATTCGACGGATGATAGGAATCCATAAAACTAGTTGGCACACAATGTTATTTTCAGCATTGTGGGCATATCGGACATCTGTTAAGTCTGCCACGGGATTTACACCTTTTCGATTAGTTTATGGCATGGAAGCCATTCTGCCGATAGAATGTGAAATTCCTTCTTTGAAACTAGCTGTAGAACTTTTACCAAATACTTCTGCCGAAGAGGAACGTTTGTTGTATCTAATGCGACTAGACGAAACTCGTCGTGATGCTACTCTTGTGTTAGAAGCCCAGAAGAAATGTGTTAAGGAACAGTATGAAAAGCATGTCAAACCTCGTGTCTTCTCTGAAGGGGATCTTGTTCTTCTATATGAAAAAGACAAAGATGTCTTAGGAGCTGGGAAATTCGAACCAATGTGGCGTGGGCCTTACATTGTTAGAAAAGTTTTGGCAAAGGGGGCATATGAGCTAGTAGATTATGATGGGGTACCTTTGAGTGAACCCAGAAATGGGTTGTACTTGAAGAAGTACTATGCATGAGTCATTTGTGCATGAAGTACTTGTATTTTTATGTATCATACTGAGTGTGTGTGATTACTTTTAGTTTTAAGTTTGACATTATTTGGTCTCTACCCTTACGATTACGTTGTGTTTGATTGCCAGATGTCGGAGTATTCACTACCTTATATTGGCTTCGCTGATGGCGCTAGCCATAGTACTTAGCACTTAGCTTCCACTACCTGGGCAATCTATGCCCCAACAAACGAGCTTATATCTTTACGAGGTGTATGTCTTGGGAGGGAAACCAACAACATAGCAGAGTATAGTGCCGTGATTGAGTTATTGGTTTATGATATCTCTCTTGGAATTCGTTGTTTGGTTGTGTGACTTGACTCGCAACTAGTGGTGCTACAGCTAAGTAATGTCTATTCTATTCGAAGTCCTACATTATTAAGAGTATATTTGCGGATTGGCCTCTTGGAAAGACATTTTGATCATATAGAATATCAACACATTCCGAGAAGTCTTAATACATTGAC
>CBVK0101228381.1:0-27357 GCA_900067695.1 Picea abies
TTCCTAAATAATTTGCTAACCCCATGAATTACCTTGGTTCAATTAAATTATCTGGGATCAACCAATTTACAATGAATTATATATTTCTTAGGTCAATACACAATTCACATCCTCTAGCTACAAAATCCATACACAACAATAATTGTTTTCCAAGCTCATATTTCTTCATGTTGGCTTGCAATTAATTGTGTTGAAGGGATAGAAATATCATCTCCAAATGTTTCAAATGATGTTCCCAAATCTTGCTAAAAGTCAAAATATCATCCAAGGAGGCTACAATAAACAAGTTTGAGAAATGGTCTTAAGATATCATCCATCAATCTTGGAAGTGTTGTCATAGTATTGTGTAATAGAAATTTCATAATGACTCACTCATGAAATCCATGTGTTTTTTTGAAAGTAATATTCCAAATTATTCTTTGTGTATATTGTCATATTGGTATCCTTACTTCTAATCCAACTTCATGATAACACATGCTTACAATATTTGGTTGATTAGTGCCTTGATTATTTGTATGGGATATATATATTACAATATTACAATGTAATAGTAATGCCATATTACAATGTAATATGGCATTACCATACTATAATTGAATATGGTAATGCCATATTACATTGTAATATGGCATTACCATATTACAATGTAAGATGGTAATGCCATATTACAATACCATATTACATTGTAATATGGCATACAATATGGTAATACCCTATTTCATGTAAAAAAAAAAAAAATTAAACTTAAAGTCATCATCGCAAAATCAACGAAAGTTCGTTGGAATTTTTTTTACTATTTTACCAAAACCGTCGCTATAGCGATGAACTTTCGACGCAATTTTCTAGGAATTTTCATCGCACATACAACCTCTACGTAGTAAATTTGGTTTTGAGATATTTTTTCGTCGATATTACCATGGATTTTCATCACAATTTGCGATGCTTTTGCATCGCACATTCAACATCTGCATCGTAAGTTATTGGTTTGGCATAACTTTTCATCTCAATTGCGACGAAGTTTCGTCATAATTGTGATGATGCATAGGGTTAACTGATCTTGAAGGTGCTGACACATGGAGAGATAATTTCTTCGGTGTTTCCATGCACACCTGGATCATGGATATAGAGATGAAACTATTCCGACAAAAAAAAATCTCGACTTTTGTGGAAATTACAACAGATAAGTGTGGAAATATCAACGAAAAACCATCGCAAATTTGGTCATATGTACTAGTGGATATTTAACATATGTCTTTATGGATATTCTTGTTATATAATTGTTTAAACAATCACATATCAGTGAGATTTAAATTACTAATGATGACAATGTTTTACAGGAAACAATGTGTTCTACAATAGTTTCCATGACTATACATTAGAACTTTTTGGGTTGACCATTCGACTCCAATGGAATCGACAAAATTCCAAACCGAAAATCCTTCTTATCTCTAGACTGGTTGGTGAGTTTGGTGACTCATTCAATAAGCCGAAAGTCCTAAAAAGGACCAACAATCATTTGAAACATGTTAGAGAGGCGTATAGGAATAAATTAGTACAGGACCCCAAGTGTGAACGCCCTTTGGTTGTCCCTGAAAGGGAGTGGAAAGAAATTATTCTCGATGCAAGAGAATCAGAGATGGAAGCACAAGGGAAGAAGCCACCTGGCCTTGGAAGGTAAGAGGTGTTTTCAATTTACTATGATGGTCTTTTGTTTACTTTACGAGGAAAACAATCAATATCTAACATATTTCAAAATATTGCGTAGACTCCAAGACACTTCCAAGGAAAAAAAGAAAAGAAAAGAAAAACACATCCAACATAAAATGGGCCAAGGTGGTTATGAGAGATTGAAGGCATGGGTTGTAAGTGCCTAAACTTTTTACTTTTTTTTTTTTTTTAATCATCGTCACAAAATATGTAATTCATTGCAGCTAGTGACTAAGGATTTTGATGTTGCTCAATGCAGGGGGATTTGTTCAACGACGAAGCCACATAAGAAGATATAAAGGTCAAGTTCATGTAGGGTTTTGATGGTGTGGTGGCACAACGAAGAAACTTGGGGAAATATCCATGTGTCTCTCAGGAGGACATGGTAAATAAAATAAAATTAAAAACTTGTTGATTAGTTTTTACTCATTGATTACTTGTAATGTAAAATATATTTTTTATTCATTTAAAATGTAAAATAATGCATGTCTTTTCCACATTCGCAGGAGAGTAACAATGCTACCAATGCTCCTGATGTACCCAATGAACCACATCTCAACCCCCATATTGATTCAAGCATTGTTTCCATAGGACCATTACATAGTGGTATGCACACATTTTTAATGTTTTTCCATTTTTCAATGAGTATTAATATTTAGGGTATATTCTGTACTAAATACTTATATTGTTTCATATGGCAGAGTGTGTAGATGTCAATCGAGAGTGGAGATCAAGAAGTGCAGAAACAACAATGCGGCCACCAACTACTGTTTCTAGTGCACCGACTAATCCAGGTATAAAACATTGTAATTAAATCTGCATTAATTAAATTTCCCTAGGAATAGTGAATAACAATATGGGCAGTAGTGGATGCCCATGCACATCCTCAACCTCCACGCTGAAATACTAGAAGTTCATCATGGCATGAGGTGTTGAGTACTAATGATGCAACACTTTAAGAAGGCCCAATAATTGTGGGGGATCAGTGAAATTATGATGATGACTTAATTTGTGCTTTCATGGAGACCAAGAAGAAGAAGAAGAATAAAAAAAAATTATTAGACATTTTATTATTAATATAAATCCAATATATTTCTAGTCCAATGTAATGTATTTTGTTTTCCTAAATGTCATGAATGTTATTTTCTTTCATGTTTTTTGTTTTAACACATGGCGATGAATGCTTTTTTCTTACATTTGATGTTACTATCATTTTTAATTATAGTTGTAAAATCTAGATAAATTGGGTATGGGGAAATCAGAGTGATGTGAGAGGGGGGGAGGGGCCAAAAGAGCTTCCACCTTCACGTGGTTGGTCCTATTCGGTAGAGACTAATTTATTCTCGAAACGAAGAGAAGCTCATTCAAGTATTCGTCTTTAGTCATTAATTTGTAGAGGTTGTTACATCTTTAATTATTATTCTGAAATATAATTAAGTCATGTGATGAATCGCAGGATGGAGATGAGCAACATTGGAGGCACCCCATCACTCAAAGGTATGGATCTTGTTAAGGTCTGGTTTAAGGTGATTTTTGGTTGATTTATGACTATCATGATATTTCGTAATGAATGTGGAGATCAATGATTTTTTTTAGGAAATTTGAATTTAAGAAGTCAAAGTTATGATGACTCCATGAGTGTTAAGGATGCATAGAGCTGGGAACAATCCCCAAGGTATGTCTCTCTAGCCAACATTGTTGCTAGCCTAAATCAATGTACTACACACTGAATGTGGTGACCCTGAGGTTCATCATCCTCTTCATATGCTTCTTTCTCCTCCTAGGAGGTTTGAACCTCCTAACCTAACCTAGGCCACCCCTACATACCTCGGCCTACCCTAAACCTAACCTACATCCTAAGCCTAGCAATCTTAGACTCTTAGTGGCCTAACACAAGACATCTAGACCTAATCTCTAGCTCCTCAAAGCTACTAAAGCTACTAACTTGGCACTCAATTTAGGAATGACATAACTATTACAAAGATAGTCCCACCATTTTAATGCTAGATATAGATTCACTCTGACACATCCCCCCATTCTTGGAAGTTTTGGGGCGATTAATATATCATTTGATTTATTACAATGTCTAGAACAACATACCGTTTTAACTATGTTTGGTTGTCTACAAAATTACTCTATATTTTTCATCTAGGGCATTAACTGACTAAAGCCAATAACTTGGATCATGTTCCTTCTAACTAGATTTAGATACCTTGCAATTGTTGTTGTCACCATGTTTGTGTGGGTTTGTTCTTTGGTCACTTGTTTATTAAATATTTCCTTGAGCTAATGATATAGTGGAACCTGTGACAAGCACACAATTGTAATTATGTTCCCTATAGTTAAGTGCAACTTATAATCATTTATCATAAATAAGGAAATGATCTTTTTCTTAAATTTGGATTTGAGTCCTAGTTGATGCCATAATTTAGATTTATGTGTTGTGTGGTTATTAATTGTAGCAATGGGAAGAACTTATTATCATTCAATTGAGTTCAATAATGAGGTGTGTATTTTCTTTGTCCAGACTATGAATAAGATATTTAAAACAATCCAGTATCAAGGTTCCTATTCCATTCCACATTCCCTGTGAGTGGAAGGAATGCCCTTTTTAATACTAGAACCCATTGTCCATTTGATGAATGCGTTCTTTTTTAAACCAATTCTCTCCAAGGTGATATCGTTTTCTTATTATTTCACTATCTATGTCTACCTTTGGTGTCATTGCCTATGTTATCCACTTTTGGAAAGCTCATGTTGCAAAATTTTAGCATATCATAGAAAGTAGATCATTCACAATAGTTCACTACTTGATTGTAATTTTCCATATGGCAGTTGGTCCTCCAAGAATTGAGAATGATCACTATATTTTGATATTCATCCTTTCTTTGAAAAGGGCCTTTTCAATTCTCCACTACAAGTTTCATTGGCATTCAAAAGGGCATTGGTTCTCATTTATTATGTCTCTATCCTTTCCCAAATTCCATAGTCAAGTGAGATAGGCCATCTATTATTATTCCTATTATACATGTCATCGTCACTGCAAGGATGAAGTTAATGATACTAGCCTTCAATAGAAGGACTATCAAGGCCTACCAACAAAACAATTTTACCCTACAATTCATTTAGAGAAAAACATGAAAATTTCCATGGCCTTGCACTCTAGTTTCAACACTTCTAGTAGTTGGTGGATGGGTAGTATTTGACCTCTAAGCCTATTGACAATGTGGATGCTCCATTTTTTGGTCCTCATTGAGTGACATATTTTTTATTGGGAGCGAACCCATTGAAGACTTCTAAATTTACTTGTGCCTATAGAATGCCAACCCAGGTGACTGCTCATGCTCCATCTTCTTTACATGTCATTGTAGCTTCTAAATTTCAGCTTCTTGTTTCCTAGATTTTTCTCTTAGGCATTGATTTTCCACATCTAACAAGAATTCCTTCGATTTAATAGTGCCCAACTACTCCATAAGGGAGGTCTATTGATATGAAATCTCCTCCATCCAATGCTCTCGATTCACCTTCTACAATTTGAGGGTCAATATTAAATCCCCTAGCATGGATTGAGACTCATCACAATGGTGCTTACATCTAGAAATGAAAAATTAAATTGGATCACCAGTATTGACCATTAGGGGGTTGACTCGAGTGCCATCTCCCAAGTACATAATGAAAGTATGCTTTTGTAGCTTGCTAGTCTGGGCTTATTCCTGTGTGAATGGCACATTTTTATTTTTTTTTAAACCCAACCTTTGTCTCTCTAGTGACGAACATGTTCGTCACTTGTATATCCATTTGGTCGCAAAGTATGTAACTTTGTCTCTCTAGCGACTACCTATTCGTCCTTCATTTAATATTTTTAGCTTCAGGGTTGGTTGGTCTAGCGACTAATCTTTTTCATTCTACCGACTAACTGTGGTTTATTGACTAAGTTTGCCAGGGTTGTCTTGGTCTCTCTTGCGACTAATATTATTTGTCGCTAGACCGACTAATTATGGTCGCTAGAGTGACCAAGGTTATGTTTTTCTTAGAGATGCTAGCAAGCCTTCCGACTAAAGTTGGTTGCTAGACTGACTAATCTTGGTCGATGGACCGACGAATGATAACTTTTCCCTATTGTGAATAGGCTTCTTTTCCTAGTCGCTAGACCAACGAAGATCCATGTGTGGTCGCTAGAACGATGAATTGATTCCAACAAAAAAAAAGTCATCTTGGTCACAACAATGACCCTATTCCGACGAAAGTTCGTCGAAAAAATGTTCAAATTTAGTAGTGTGATTTTAATTATGTGTACATGAACTGTAATGAATTATGATCGGTGTGGATGATTGTCTCCTTCCTGAGAATGTAAAGCCTCCATTGGCGACATGGTTACACAATGAAGTACATTTATTTGTTTTAAGTAGGGTACTTATGGACAAAATCTGATAGTGTCTCACTATGATAGGCCATAGGGTGTTTGTGCCGAGTGAGAACTCCACCCACAACATAGTCTGAAGCATTTGTATCGATTTCAAAGGGTTGTTGTAGGTCGGATAATGAAATCACTGGGGTTGAACACAAGTTTTTCTTCAAGTCATTGTACACGTATTGTTTTGAAGGTAGCCAGACGAAATTTTCCTTACCGCCACCCTTGGTTACTTGGATGAGGGTCCATGCAATATGGGAGAATCCCAACATGAACCTCTGATAGAAGTTGGTGAGGTATAAAAAGATTCGAAGCTTAGTGAGTGTGGTTGGGGTTAGCCCATAACAAATGACCTAGATATTTGATGGATCCATTTGCACCCTATTCTCATCAACAATGTAGCCTAGGTATTGGACCCTTTCCATGCCGAATGATCATTTTTCCAAATTTGCATATAGCTTGTGATGCAACAGAGTGTGAAGAACCTATTGAATATGCTGCAAGTGTTACACCCAATTCTTGTTGTTGAAGAGGATATCATCTAGATACACCATCACAAAATGATTGGTGAAAGGCCACATGATATCATCCATCATCTTCATGAAATTTTTTGGGGAATTCGTCAAACCAAAGGGCATGACCAACCATTCAAAAATACCTTCATTGGACTTGAAGGAAGTTTTCCATACATATTTCTACTCTATTGGGAACTGATGGTATCCAAACTTCAAATCAATATTACTGAAGTATTTGGATCCCTTGAGATAGTCAAGGAGATCATCGATTCGGGGAATCAGGTACTGGTTCCTGACTGTGATTTTATTTAGGGCCTGAGAATCGATGCAGAGTCACCAGGTCCAGTATTTCTTCTGCACAACCACGATCGGGCTTCCACACGGTGATGAGTTGGGTCAGACGTGCCCCTTTTGGAGAAGTTCTTGGATCTGAAGCTTGATCTCCTTATTTTCTAACATAGAGTGACGATAGACTAGCCCATTGGGTAGTGGTGTGCCCGAGATCAAATCGATTGAATTATTAACCTAACAATGTAGAGGTACCCTAGTGGGTGAGGCGAATATGCCTTTGTATTCTTCCACAAACTTATCCACTTTCTTCAACTGGATGGAGAGTTCAACCAGAGAGGCCATGGATTTGGCTGCAACCTTTAGCTCACTTTGAGAGTGAATCATGAAGAAGACAAACTTCCCAGTTAGAGAGATGACCTTCCTACATTACTTGGAAGATATCAAGGAAATAACAGTAGGTGGGACTACCTTGGGTATCTTGTACATTTCCTGTCCAAAGTAATAATAACACTGTGATGCCTAGACTCATATACAACATGAAATTTCCATAAATAATGTTGTCCCAAAAGAAATTAAAAAACTTCAAGGGGAGAAACATCACACAATACCTCATCTTTGAAGGGATTGATGTCATAGTACAAGTGACACTGTTGGTTGACGCGAAGATCACTTCCTTGGTGGAGCTATCTGATGGTGTATGGATGCGGGTGTGAAGTTATTAGTAAGGCTGGACACTTGACGACCTCTTCTAATATGAGGTTCTTCTAGATATTTCTATCAATGATGAAGTGAAACAGAGTACCCTTCACCCACATTTGTGAATGAAAAGGGTGTCCATCATCCTCTGGCTCATCAAGCTCACTGGGATGGATCTTGATGGTATCAATGGTGGAACTGGGTTCCAAATCAATAATATATCTCCCTTTTTCTGGTTTTGACTCTGATTTAGAATCCGCATTTGATTCAAAGGCTTTCACCTCCGCCAGAAATGACTACTTTGAGCAATAATCAACAGTGTTATTCCAGGGGCTGTTATGGAAGCCACACAACTTCCCAGTGTATTTATTCATCTTTCCATTGTCCTTATTTGTTTGTAGCCTAGACTGGTTTTCTTGAGGTCTTCCATATTTTCTCTGCCTTTTTTTATGTAGGTTGGAGTTTCCCTTACCCTGCTTCTGATTACCCAAATTGTCGCATCTTTTGTTTAAGATTCTTCTTGATTTTGACAACATATCGATAGGCCATGCCCAAGGACGAGATGTCCATAAACTCCATTTCTATATGGATGTATCTATGCCAAACTCCATGGTACTTGAGCACTATTTTTCTCAAAATCATTGATACCCATCTTGGTATGCAAGGTATGGAAAATATTTGTGAACTTTGGCACTATTTGGTCCCTTTCCTACCACAATGTGGTCCATCTTGTATACAGGTCGTCATAACTTCCAATAGGGTAGTACTGCTTCTTAATAACATCCCTAAAGGACTCCTAGGTGAGTGTGACTATAAATAATGAGGGTTTCACTATTTCTTTTTTCTCACAGAAAGTATCCCACCAATATTTGACATGGGGGATGACTTTGAGGAGTGCAAATGTAATCTTTTCTCTATTGGAAAAGTTATGCATAGAAAAACACCCTTCTAGCAGATTCAACCATTTGTATACAACATCTGCATCTATCTGATATTCAAATATATGAATATCAAAGTTGATTTGTACCTTGAAGGGGGAAATGCCTCTATTGGAGTAAGATATGTTGCATGTTGGTAGTCGTCGAAGGATTTGCACAAAACTACCCATCATCTCATTCCTTTGTTGCACGAGGGATTCCTTGAGAAACAATTTGAAATATCTCATGTCCCATCGTATTTATTTTCTACCACCATGAAAGTTATCTTGGGCATGTGAGAGCTCTTGTCCTTAAGAGAAACAATCTCGAGACCCACCTCTTTGTATCCTAAGCTCGTCGGGGACATGCACTAATAATGACAACGAGTACTCCACTCTAATATCACTGATAAATATTTAATGAGAAGAATTAAATGAATACAGATATGTATTATTAACAAAAAGATTCAATGAAAAATAATAAATATACATTAAAAATTGGCTTCTATTCAATAAAGAAATATGTTGAAACTGTAAAATGCAAACTGAAACAAGCTTGATAGAATGGTGGTGACTTATCTCTGAGAAGAGATGTGAAGAATGCACTCATTGGCAATAATATGAGTAAAATGAGGATCCAAATTCCTTTTTACATCAAACATGAATTATAAAACCCTAGACATCCAAAAACCTAACCCTAGGAGATGAAGTGCCAAAAGTCATGTGGGCCCCCATTGGGGTAAGTTGATATATTAACTTTTTGGGGATGTAACTTTTGCATACGATATCCACTTTAGGAACATGATAGCTCGTTGGAAAGGTCTATCTGAGGAATACACATTATTCCATCACACTCTAACTTTATTTACAATGTGATTGTGGCGGGACCAAAAAATGTTGTTTAGGGCCTCAAAATGGCCCCACAAGTTTAGGACCCGAAAAGCTAGAAAAAAATTCCAAGACAAAAACTAAAACTTCCACGATGAAATATATATGTGAACTAGTTGGAATAGGTGGGTGGCCACTGATATCCACCTATATCAATGGTTTCCAATTCTATATCTTACATTTTATATTTCCTAGCAATGGTTTCAAAACTTTTTGATAGTTTTTATATACTAGATCTTGGGCCTTATGGTTTATTAACTTATAAAATTTTGTTGATTTTACAACACCACCTGTTGTTCAATCTAAAGATGGTCATTCCCTTAGGAGAAAAAAATATGTGGAGCTATTTATTTTATCACTCCCTTTTTATATCTTAATGTTTTTCTTGCATGAAAATCTCTATGGTAATTGAATAATAACTTTCTTGAAGCAATAGGTTGTTTTATTTCTTGGATTATATTTCATTTCATTTCATTGGGATCTCATAGACAACCTATTTCAGGGCCTCATCCTCACATGAGTAACCCATGTCACGTCACTTTATCCTCGCAAGAGGATTCCTCGGTAATGATTCCCTTACCACCGTTTATGAATTAGTTTGGAGGAGGATAATATCCTACTGGGCAGGGCCATGGTGTATACCAGAACCTTTCTTATCCTGCAATCTCTCAAAACCAGTCTTTCCTGGGACCATGGTCTCAGATGGCACAACCAACATCTGCAAGTCATGTTGGGGGTAAGAAAACAATCGTTGCAATTCATGTTGGGGGTAAGAAAACAACTGCTACAAGTCATGCTGGGGGAACAACTCTAGTCACTATGATTCATATTGACATTAAGTCACCAGCCTCTACAAGCCATGTATGCTAACGTATGCTAGTCATGTTTGACACTTGTCACCATCCTCTACAACACATGCTGGGGGAAAAAAAACAACCTCTACAAGTCATGCTGGGGGCGTAACTCTAGTCACTACTTGTCACATTAGAAAAAAAACATCAACCTCTCCCTATCATGTTGGAGATGTGATACTAAACTCTGTAGGTCATTATGGGAGAATGTCACCGGCCATTGCAAGTCATGGTGGGGGAATTGATACGATTGAGAAGCCTAGATGTATAGAACATAAGCCTAAGTTCCTTTGTAGACTTTGCAAAGGATATCACATAAATCATGTGTGCCCTGCTATTGTGTTGGTATGAGAATAATAGTTCTTGTCTAGTGGCCCTTCAGGTTATGATTTGTCTTTGATTTCCAAACATTCTAATCCTTATTTTGTTGATGCAATGGTTGCATTGATGAAATCTTTGGCCAATCCCACTATTCTTTTGGGGAGTGATGTAACTCTTGACCATGTTGTCTCACATAATGTTGAACCAACGGTCGTGCTTATGCAATCTTTGGCCGACACCACTCCTATTTTGGGGAGTGATGTGTCTCTTGCCCATGTTGTCTCACATCCTATTCAACCAACGGTTGAAGAAGATGTTGTGTCGATGGAATATTTGGTTGATCCAACTCTTCTCTTGAATAGTGAAAAGTTTAACGAAGTGACATTGCTGATGCAATCTTCGGTCAATCCCACTCTTCTTTTGGGGGGTGATGCATCTTTAGACCATATGCATAGAATTTCTAGTTATGTACCTTCTAAACAAGGGAGCATTCCACTATCTCTGAGTATGCTACATCCAAGTCCTAGGATGGTTTCCTTTGATTGGGATGATCTTGTAGAGACTTGCCTTCCTTCTTCTGCACCCTTCTAGATAATGGTCGTTTGTTGGTGTATGGTAGATGAAGGATCCTCTGCAAGTATTTTATCCTCCTTGTCTTGGTGAGCTTTGGGTTCTCCCAAGCTTGTGTCAACTACCAGTGAGTTATTGGATTTTGACAGAAGTCCTACATGGGAGCCCTGACCTCCCCCATCATATGTTGTTTAGAACAAAATCCTAGAGTCTTAGTTAAGTTCTTTTTAGAATCCAAAAAATGAAAAGATTGTGGAGTGAAATTGTCTCTTTCACACCTGTTAAATGGTTTTGAAAGGACATATATTTGGTATAATTTTAACCCTTTTCCGGACTAAGTAGAATACATAAGAAAAATGAATAATCTAATCACCATTCTCTATAAGAGTTCTTCTGGGTATTATTTTACACTTTTTCAGGCCCAAGGGACTAACATCTATGAAAAATTACACTTCTAGAGTTAATTTGTAATTGCATCCCATTATCCTATTTGGATTGTTGAGCCTATTGCCAACTCCTACTTTCTCATTATAAGCCTCTTACCCCAAAAATTATCAACATTATCCAAATAGTGTCTTTCATATATCCGATGCAGCTTGACACCCTTTACCCGTAGATGAAACAATCCCCCGAGTGTCCATGTCCCCCATGCACTCCCCTTCATTGAGCATAGTCTACTCTTTTGACTGATTATCTAAAAGTCCCTATGGATAGTTTTTTGATGCCTTCTGCATTGCAAAGTTTTGCCAGTGATTAGTGTTAATTCTATGCTTCTTGATTTATCCATTTGTCTCATGCTCTTGTTCAAAGGAAGCATAAATATTGTGTCAGCCACTCCTCAGAAATATTGACTTTGCACGTCGGCCATACCCTCAGTGTATATCAGAATTACATGAAGTTTTTGTCCTACCTTGCACCCTAGGCCTACTTCCATGATTGGTAGGTAACCTTGAACCCAACAAATGACATCTCCTCATTGGTCACTGACTGGGGGGTTTCCCTTGTGTTCGATGGAAATAAATCTATTCACACATTGGGATTCATGCAATATCTTTGATTCCATTATCCCTATTAGTGGTTTCCTCACCTTTGTCGAAAATTTTCCTCATTGACTACTATTCATAGGGTCTCTTTTGTGTACTACTTGCATCTAGTGCATGCGAGGGACCCACATGGTCGTTGGTTCCTGAACATATTATTTGTCTGAGATCCTCCTAATTATAAATATATTTCTTTGTACCTTGTGTTGTATGATGAGAGATGCCTGAATGAACTCTTTCAGCAGATCTCCTTCCATTGAATTCAACTCATCTATTTTGGAATCGAGATCTAGAGTACTATGAGTACCTAGAGGATTTTATTCATTAGTGGTAGGTTTTCCCGCCATCGATAATTGGGAATACATCAATGTCTCCTAATCAATGGATTATTCAAGTGTTTGACCTCAACGCCCTTATTCACACTTGTTGAATGTACTCGGTGCCTTGACACCTACTTTCATTATCGGCATGTTGTCTCACACTTATTAATGATATACTTTAATGACCGATAATCAAATGAAATCTCATTGTGTTCAACTTCAACTTCTCTATTCACATAATGTAGACTTGCACCTTCGACATATAGTGTAAAAGACCTCTAGTTTATAGTAGCAACAACCTATATCTATTGTTGTCTTTCATCAGACTAATACCTATATGACTTCAATGTTCATGTAAGATTAGATTGTACTCCATTGTATATATATATATATATATATATATATATATTATATATATATATATATCTTCGATTGATTTCGAGGTTGGACTCCACCGTGTCTTGTCCGTGACTATGAAAACCTATGGGATATGTCCACTTTGTATTTCCTATTCATGACCATGAAAAAATATTTGATATATATCCACATGGATCTGCAGTGTAATTCAGATTGACAACCATGTGTACAAAGTCATTATGAATTGTAATATTCTCATGAGTAACTAGTACTTCTAGCCGAGTCTTCATTACTCCACTTTTGGGAATTATAATGTACTTCGTCCATCACAGATACTCCTCTGACCTCACACATTAAGGGGCATATGTTATAGAATATTTTTTCACACTCCATGCATCTTTCTTTGATGGCCTTCCATTTCCCTCTGTAGACTTAGTTTCTCGGTTCCGATATGTGTCGTTATAAAAGTTTGTCACCTATGTACTTCTGTTGATTACATTAATAGAAATACTCTTTTCTCTTCCAAATGATATCTTGCAATATTTGTATTGCTTTCCATTGGTGTATTTTTTATTTATGTTAATGAATTATGCTAATTTATATGATACCATTTTATATCATTACCACGTGATTGTGTATCTTGGTTGTAGAGAACAAGTTGTAGGTATAATTCTTTGGGTTGCATGCTCAACAATGGTCTTCTTCGAATGTCTGGATGAGGTAGGCCTCTATCCTTTTCTTGTTAGCATTTCATTTATATATCATACTTGAGATTACAGTTTATTTCTGGGCATCGTTCCATCTTTTGTTGTTTTCTGCTAGCCATAGAGAGATTTTCCTTGTAACACATTCTATCCAAGGTGAAAATTAAATATTTAGCAAAATAATTTTAAAACCTTGGCTATTATTCACAAAGTTTTATAAAAGTGATTTATTTTCTACATCATATCATGTCAAACCTAATAAATTCCCATACCTAAAACCATTATAGATTCTATGCTTGTGGTTCTCCAAATATTTTCAAAATATTTTCAATCAACCTTCTTGCATCACATTCCAAAGTGGTTTTCGATGGCAAAGGTATGTGGAGAGTTTAAAAATCTACACATTTTTCCTCCACAATTTATGACATCTATTGATGTCATTAACAATGGTGGACATACATGTAGCTGAGAGAAAAACACATTTTAGTTTATTTGTCAATGGATGTATGTTATAGAGACTAAATATCTGACTAATTGCAAGATTGATCCTGAGCTGGACACTCTCATGATGCATTTTCACTCAGGATAGGGTTAAATCAATGATGTTGCACAAGTTGTGGTCCATATGGAAATGATTCATTTAATTTTAGTGTTTCAAGTGGTGGACATTGGAATAAGGGTTTTTGAGAGGCGAGGAAGATACAACCTAGAAATCAATATATCCATTTTAGCGACCTATGTGCATAAAAGGAGGTTTGGTATGGATTGCATGAGTCTCTCTATCTCAAATTTAAATGGAAATTGGTTGTTTGGGAGTTGAATGTGGAGTTTAAGCAACGACCATAAGGCATTATTTTATGGTGGATTGAGAGGCCATTTCATATTATTGAGAGGCATAGTCAACTGTTGGGGCCAAGGTTCTCTTCTATTTGAGAGGAATATGGTTGGTTCAAGTAGATGAAAATACCATTTTTTTTTCAAATTATGCAAAGAAAAGGAAGATCATCAAGGTGTATTCTAATCATATGGAATCTCAATGACGATTGTTTTTTCCTTGGGAAACGTGTCACATTTTTAGGTGGTTTTTCAGCACATGGTTTTTTGCCGATGGTTTTCTAATTCCGGTTAAGGAATTAGGATTTTTGACTAATCCAAGTCATTGGGTTAGGGTTTTGGATGTTGTTGGATCCTATATGTATATTGTATTGTAAACAATGTATCATGATGAATGAATATAGAATATGTTGGTTTTCCCGGTTTGGGTTTCTAGGGGAAAAATCTCTGTGTAATATTTGTATTTTACATTGTATATTTTTTGTTCTTTTACTAAAAATCTGTTTGCAGTAAATATTGTACTAGTTTAAAATCTATAGTGTAAACCCTCTTACTCCCCAAGGCAAGTTTCTCTAGCTAGGGTTTAAGCTAAGAGGGTGTATGACCTTATACTTCTCTTAGCAAACCTTTGTTTAGCCAACAACATGAAGCATAAAATGATGAAGACTGTGGTGGGTATGTATGCCCTTATACTTCCCACCTATCTCCTAGCACAATAACCTTGACTTGAAACAAATTATAGCATGAAAGTAAATATCATACCAATTCAAGGAAAAATGCCAAGATAATCCACCACAACAACAAGAGATAGGCCTTCCAAGGCTAGTGCATCACTTCCATCAACCATAAAATCAAGAGATAGCCATAAAAAAGAGCCAAGAGAGACAAGTTTTCCAAAGGCAAAAGAAATTTTAGACCAATACTTCTCACAATGATGAAGAGTTGAGTTAAAATCAGATCTTATGATCTCTTATTTATACAAAATGTCACCAAGGTGACTTGTCCATAAATTTAGGGGTAACCCACAAGAATAGGGGTCAAAAACCCTAATATTTCCCCCTTTGAAAAAGTAATATTAAACAAATTCATTTAAAGTTTCACTTTTGCACAAATAAACCCTAATTTTACATGGGTGCTCCCCTTTAGGAGACGTTTTTCCACTTAGAAGAAGTCAATAGTGTTGGAGAAGCATGGGTAGGCCTCAAAAGGCCACATGTCAAGCATATAGATAATATCCTCATGGTGAAGACCTTATTCTCCCAAAAATTTCCATGTGTCAATGAGTGGCACCTCACCACCAAGACCTAACCCTCCTAGGTGACATCATGCCTCTAGAAGTGACGTTTTTTCTCTCATAGGAAACATATTTTGCATATGGGGGCTAGGCTATGTCGTCCAAATCATATTCAAGGACTTATAGGTTTTATCTTTCTCATCCGGCATGCAGGCCCTTGGCATCCAACCTATGGGATTATAGTCCCATAGAAGCCAAACCTAGGCTTGTTCTCCCAAAACTGTCCACCAACTAGGTCCTGAAAAGACAAATGAGAATGCCCTCCAAGGATATCAAGTCATAACATCATGGTAAGTGAATCCAATCAATAAATTATCCACCTAATCATGTGCATCAAAGATCACTATATCAAACAATTAAATGCTCAAAGACACTATGCGACTTGTCAAGCTTGAATATGGGAGGGCTGATGAGGTGTCCTATTGAGTAGATCTTGCCCTAGTTCAAGGAGAGTTTCCAAGAAATCCCTCTCTAATCCATGCAAAGTGAATGAAGTGGTTGGGGTTAAGACTTAATTAACATAGGGATCATGACATACAAGGGGTCATAGTGTCTCATTCATGGGTGCCTTTGTAGAGGGTGTGTGGTACCTTCGTCGACAATGCACTTTTTTCAAGCCCATTAATTTCCATTCTTTTATTCTTTCATAAATTTAAGAAGAGGTTGAAGGTCACTACCTTAGTGTGGTGACCAGATAATGACAATGTCACCCACAAACACCTAGTGGAAATGAGAAGGAAAGCTCGTGATGAGACCACCTTTCTCTAATCCATGCAATTGAAATCCATTACCCTGGTTTGGTGGCCGGATGATGGAAATTTCATACCAATAGATATTAATGGAAGTGATAGGTTGGCTCGTGATGAGACCACCTATTCTTCAACTAATCCTTTAAGCATTCATTATTATATTGTGGGTCCCCTTTACTCAAAGACAAGTGTTTCACTTCTTTCTTGGGTGATCCCTGGGCGAAGAATTTGGAAGGTTCATACAAGGCTTATATATTTTACCCAACATCAATCCCTCTGGGCCTTCAACCCCTTCTTCCCATAGAAGGATGGAAAACCCCTTCTTGGGTCAATACACCCTAAAATCCCAAGAGATAAGGAAATGGATGGGAATATTGAGGAAAAGTGGTAAGTATGGCTGGGAACAATACAATGGATCTTAAACGAAGTTCCTAGTAGCAAACCCATTTCCAAGGAACACCACTTACTAGGGAAACATGTCAACCACCAAGGTGAAGCAGGGGAAAAGGCATAATGTCCTATCATATATCGTGAAATATATAGCAATCTAAGATACACCATATTCAATTGGATAAAATATTGAAATGATGCTCACCATAATAATGACTTGTACCTCATGGAGCAAGGCTCACTGCCTTCCAAAAGGCAGGTGATGTGGTGGATTCCATCTAGAATTCTGTGACCATCTGTGGTGGTGAGAGGGGTTTCCATCTATGCAAAGGGGTACTGCTAGTCATGTAGTCTCTCAGCACTCCATATCTTCAACCTGAGGGCCTTGATACATAATCTCCTTAGTTACCCACAAAATAGGGATAACATATGGCTCCTACTTGGGGACATGTTCTCACCATAGAGTGCATGAGAACCACAACATTTCCTAGTATACCTGTTCTTGTAAGGAAACATCAAATTGTCAATTGTAGGATGGCCTACTCATCCTTGTTCTCATATGATCATAATCAAAACCAACTAAGCTAGAAAAATAAAATTTTGACGTTTTTTCAAAAATTTCTAAACTAAGCATGAAATCAATATGCAAGTAGAGAAAAATGAAAATGAAATGCATCTAAACTAGTATGAGAAATCAAGATGAAAATGCAGGGAATGAAAATGACTTACCTACTTACTTAGGGCATGGGCCCTAAAGAAGTCATGTGACCTAGATGTGAGGTTGGAGAAGAGATCCATCTACCAGTAGTAACATCTTCCTCCTGTCGAATGCTATCAAATGGTACATGTCTTTGTTAGACTTCTTCCTGATGATATAAGGGGAAAGCCATGAATTGCTGTCTTTTTGGTCATATCTAGGCTTTCCCTTTATTTTTTCCCCAATTAGCACAAGACTTCCTTCATTGAAATCAATGCTCTAAACTAAGCATGAAATCAATATGCAAATAGAGAAAAATGAAAATGAAATGCATATAAACTAGTGTGAGCAATCAAGATGAAAATGCAACAAATCAAAATGACTTACCTACTTACCTAGGGAATGGGCCCTGAAGAATTCATGTGACCTAGATGTGAGGTTGGAGAAGATATCCATCTACCAGTAGTAACATCTTCCTCCCGTCGAATTCTATCAGATGGTACCTTTATTTTTCAGACTTCTTCCTGATGATATAAGGGCCAAGCCATGAATTTCTATCTTTTTGGTCATATCTAGGATTTCCCTTTATCTTTTTCCACATGAGCACAAGACTTCCTTCATTGAAATCGATGCAAGGTGTATTCTCATCATATGGAATCTCTATGACAATTTTTTCATGTTTCTCATATTCTTCTTGAATAATATGAATAGACCCTAGCTCCTTTCCATGGTATTTTACAGTCTTCTTCTTATCTGTCCATGGGAGAAACATGAATCTTCCTGAACGAAGGGTAAATCATATGGATCATACTCAATAAATTATGGAGGCATATCATAGTAGTGTTCACTGGCATAGTTAGGTCCCCTCAGATCCATCACATGTGTATCTTTATTTTCCCTGTTATATAATATCTCATATGTGTCATTTCCCATGGGAATATATGCATGTGTAAGGTTCATGCTAAGGAAACCTCCAAGGGATGAGGACTAGGTCCTCGACAAGAGAATCCCACAGGAATCTAGAAGATCGAGAACCAATATTTCCATGAAGATGCTCATACATGGAAAATCTATAAAAAAACACCTCAATGTATTCACACACCCCCAATACCTCAACTTTTCTCAAATCAATACGATAAACATTTCCATACGGTTGGGTTCTCTTCAAACTAAGTTGTTTTATCACCTTCAATGACATGACATTTGTCAAGGCCCCTTAATCAAGCATGCAATTTTTCAAGTAGAGGTCTATCATGTCTAATGAAATATAGAAATGAGGGTTCTTGTCCTTTGGCCAATCGAGATACATAGTGTTCAGAATGATGGGAGGATACTCCTTCTCGGATGGCATCTGTAAGATTTTCAAAATTTTCCTTTTCACAGAAGGGATATTACACATCTTTGTAACTGAGACCGTCATATTCAATTTTCCAAAAATGCTTGCAACATCTATATTCAAATAAATGTCAATTGTAGGAGTTGTCTTAGGAAGCAACTCATATATCGATGATAGAGGTGGTGGAGCCACCTTTTCCGATGACGGAAGAGAAGTATCAGGCTATGAAGGAGGGGATGAATCATTTTTTATTCTATAGGTTAGAATTTACCTCCTCTTTAATTCCTTCTTCTAATCATCTATCAATTTATTTAAGGTCCAGAGTCTCCCATTTCTTTCTCCTATTCTTTCGGATTCATTGACCTGTTATTGGGTAACTTGTTGATCATTGAAATTGCAAATAATGAAGTTTATATCTTTAGGATAATATTCATCTCATCGGGGGAACTCATATTCCCTTTGGGTTTCTTGGCATCGGAGACACTAAGATCCTATATCAATTGTCCCAACATGTTTCAAAGTATTTGGGGCCTTTTCCTCTTGTTTAGGTATTGGTTTCCAACCGGTGGAATTTCTCTGTTGTTTGGAAAACAAAGGTCTGGGAGAAGATTGATTTCTTTCCACTGTATTCATATGGTTCATAAGTTGATTTTTCACTTGAACAAACTGAGTATTCATTTGGTCTCTCTTCTGAATCAAGAGAGCAATCAGATCAGGAACACTGTTGTTGGAAACCTTTGTCCTTGCTTTTTTTTTGGTATGAGGGTACTGAAAATGTTCTATTTTTTAATCAAGGATATTCTCTTAAATGTCAATTATAAAATCCTTATCCTCTACCAATGATGTGGGATTTTTATCTTTCAGAATGTATCAGAACTTTCCTTCAAAATAATTCATGTAAAGGAGACGAACTGATGATGTTGATGGGAGGTAATATGTTGGAATTTGATTGTACAACCTTTCAAATATGGAAATGAATTCCTTTACTGTTTCATTCTCCTTTTTTTTATTTTTTTGAACTGAGTCCCAAGTGTCCCACCATCTTCCTTGGAAAAATCATCATAGGATGTGATATGATTATCAAGGAGTCCTTTAAACCAATCGAGCACTTCTTCAGTCAAAGATGAAGCAAATAACCTCATGGAAACATCTTCATGATCAATACCTGTATTGTCCATGTCCCGGCCCATGACATAAATGTGGTCTTCAACAATTATCACATTGTTTCCTAAGAACTTTGGCAACCACTTATTGACTTATGTTGGCATTTGTTTAGGGTAACCTTGGATATTGGTCATGTTAAGGGGTTTGTAGAGGTCCCTTTCCAATTAGGTCATTCATAGATATTGGACCATTATATTAGATAAGAACCTTCATGTTTTTTCTAATGCTTGAACCACTTTAAGTGTCTCTGACAATGATTTCTACTTGCTTTTGTTCAAGAATTCCCTACAAGGTCATGTTTACTCCATGTTTGCTAATTTACTAGATGAGTGTGTATCTACATGGTAAACACTTGAATATTAGTTTAAATCCACCTCTATAGATTTAGATAACCCTTATGAGCACATTAATAGGTTTAATCAGTTGCACATGGAAAAAGGTGAAAGAATTAGAACTTTCTCCCTTGTTACTAATGATAATTGAAATAGATGAAAGTTCAAAACTCATAATTAGACTTGGTTACTTGCATAGACTTTTAAGAATGATCCATTAGAACATGTTTCTTCTAGAGGGGTGTAAATATCATGAGGATTTGTAATCCATAATCCAAGTAATTCAATATTTTCAAGCCCAAATGCTCTCCCTTGAACGAAGAGTGTTAAACGAAGACCATGCTAATAGTTCCTCTAATCCTTGTTATCTAAGAGATTATATTGATGTCTTCACCACATATGACTGAGAGGTTGAGTGTCAGGATAACCATATATCCAGACATTGTTGACTTCATTCATGCTCATAGTTGAGTATTTGAGCTACTTCATTCCATTATCATAGGCTTGTCTCACTCACACAATGAGTGATATGTTCAAGTTACATGACCTTTCATCATGGACTTAAGCGATCTCAAGGGATATAAAGTAGGGTGACCATTCCCACCTCTTCCTAAATTATCCTCATAAGATATTCAAAGGTTCAAGATGCCAGTTGTGTTAAGTCAATTTTTTCAATCAACAAACTCTTCTTTTTTAAATTATTGATTATGATCATGATAATGGGAATAAGCCCATTTATATTGACAGGTACCACATATTGTTATTGTACTAGTTGTAATGTAGCCCATGACACCCATCGAGCACACACACTCTTTGGGTAGACTTGGGAATGAGTTGGGAAAGAAAACACAAAGGGAATGTGATTGGTTGGGTGAACAAATACATGTGGGTGTGAGTAGGAGCACCTTGGGTGCAAGATGGTGATGTATGCCACCAAGGGGGCACACGCCTTACTTTGCTTAGAATGATTGAAGGAGACTTGATTTGCATTTGGGAAAGGGTGGGGAAACTTGGGAACATGCCCAAGAAGTGGACCCGTCTTACCTCACCAACATGGGTGCACTAGAGAGGTTGGATAACCCCATCAGTACACCCATGAGGAGTCACAATGATTAGCACAAGAAATATCACCAGGAAATGGGTAGACACCCAAGTATGGGGCATGTCAGTCCAATAGACACAATTTTTGATTGGTGCACATTCTTGTTTGGATGCTTCGGGTCCACAAAGTGGCGTGATGATTCATTTGAGTATACGGTTCACGAAGGGGCACGACCCACCAAAAGGATGCAAAATTTTGCATTGGTGACCCTTGGAGTCTCTATAAGAGCACAAGGACACACAACCAAGGAAGGAAGATTTTGGCAAGAGATTTGGAGAGAATGAGTCCGAGGAAAAGTTTTAGGGCAAGGAAGAACTAAAGAAGAATTACAAAGATGGAAGACAAGTAACCAGGGTGGTATGCTCTAGGATATTTTTGGGAATTCTGGAAATGAAAGTATGTTGGAGGAATATGTGAAGTATAACCAAAGTTTGTGTTAAATTGGTGAAGTCTATAGTAATGAAGGGACAAGAAGTCTGCAGTTGAGGGAACGTTTGAGGTGAATTGTATTAGGTTGCAGAAATGATTGTGACAAAGAGTATTGGGGTGATGAATTTGTGTATGAGTGTATTTGTGAGGTGAGGTGAGTTGTGTGACTCTACCCAAGTTGTAAATAGAGCCGATAGTGCTCATATTGTAACTATTTCACAATAACAAAGACTTAGCTGGGTGTTAGGCACGGTTTGTGCCACCCACACTATTTTTGTGTATTTCTTTTGTTTGTTCCACAATTTTTCTCTTGGTTTCTCTTGTTCATGGATGTATGCTTATATATGACTAAGTGTTAAGTTGTTAACAATTTTCTAAGTATACATGAGTTGCACTAGAGTAGGAGTGTGACTCACCCATAGCCTAGAACGAAGTATGGGTATGCTCTAGGTGAAGAGGCCTAGTCTATATGAAGTATTCTTGGTATTTCCAAGAAACGAAGTGAGAACCATCGTGGTGATGGACACCCTTAGGAGGTGAATGATTGCAAGATATGAACATGCATCCTTTGGGGTTGTAACACTAGTGACATTAAAATGACATTTATGTCGCTTAAAACTTGTATATTTTGGCATTGATCATATACTTTATCAACAACTTGCATATCGTGTATGATACTTAGACATTTTTTTTATGATACACATTGTTTTTCTACATTCCATTTAATTTTTTTTAATGTTTTATTTTACTTTTGCAATAATTATTTTACTATGTATATACAAGTAATTAACTATTTTTATTTTCTAAGTGAAATATGTTCATTCATTACCTATACAACTAGGTTTGGAGCTCAAGACTGGGACTTGAGATTTAAGGCAAGGGATCAAGATTAGACAATGGAGACAACAAAGTGTCATCCTTTGATTATGAGGAGGGAAAGGATGCACAAAGTAGGGGGGGTGAAGGATCCCCTCCTTAATATTGAACTTCTTAACTTCACCTTTTTCACCCTTGATGACTTGGACATGTCATTTAAATTGGTCATGGGATATGAATAGTGAAATATTTAGACTCCTCTACTCGTGTCTAGATGGTCATCCCCACTCATAGGGTCATCCATAATTTGGCCATAAAACTTGCTTCCATATTTTTATTTTGACATGGAAGAAGTTATAATTATTAAATATTTGGAAAAGAAGTTCTATTCTTTGAAAAGTTTGATGGATTTGTGAGAAGGACAATTGAGTCTTATTTTGGGGTGCAAAGAAGAATATGTCAGAGTTACCCAAGATGAGGATTGACTGAGTAGTTAATTTTCTTAGAATATTGAATCCTCAAAAGGTTGCAAGAGCTTCCACTTCATTTTTTGTTTATTATCTTATACCCCAATTGAAAGATAGAATTGGTTGTCCATCAACATTGTACATGACCCCCCACCCCTCGTGTAGACTTTTCACCCTAGATTACCTTTCAATACCCCATCAAAAAATAGGATGTGGACACTTTGTTGGTTCTTCCATTATTGAAATTATTCATCTACCAATATTAACTTCCATTCTTTAATGCTTAATGATATAGATAAATTTCACATGTGACCACTTTGAGGAGTAGGTAGAGGTGATCAAAGGTAAAGTTATTTGTGATCATTACATATTTGTGGATGGATTGTACATGTTCCTCTACTTTAGATTGTCTCTACAAGATGTTTGGAGGAAATGTCTACTATGCCCCATGGTTGATTGGACTATCCATGAAGATGTTTCTATTTCAAGCTAAGTACATTTACTAAGTTAGATATTTAGGGAGGGAGATCCACTTCTTGGCTAGCAAGGGTCGATTTTGAGAGGTAAGGGGTAGGATTTCCTCCAATTAATGATCATATGAGTCAAAATACTAAAGGGGGTGAACATCCAACTATAAATATACCAAAGTGAGCTAACATATTCTTTTGATGGTGATAGATTCTAAGAAGAGGTGGGAGACCATCTCTTCCTTGTATGTTCACATTATGCATCTCAATGTGATTTTAATGCATATTTACCTTATGTTATTTTCCTCGAGAATATTACCATGGGTCAACAACCAACTAAGGAAATTTTTTTTGGAAAGTAGTCTCATGAATGGACTTTCTTACATTGTCGAGAGGGTGTTGGATTTTCTAGCTAGAGCAAGCAGTTCTCATAATCCTACTTTATAGTATATTATTTTCAAGAAGAGTCCCATGTTATTTCATCCTTCATATTTCTTTGAAGAGGATGAACATTTGAGGAGATAGATCATCAGGGAGGATTCTTCTTGAGATACGTGAGAGGGGTCAATCATAATCCAATTTTTTCAATGTTGATATTTTTCTTGATGCCTCTTTGAGAGATATGTTAGAGTTTTTATTTTATTTGAGAGAAACCATTCCATTAGTAGAGGTGGGTTTTCCATTAGATATTGGTTCCCCATAATGTGTTCCTCCCAAATTTTGATAATTTATCCATTTCTTGGATATTAATACATTAATGATTTTATTAGAGGAGTAGCCACCTTAAATATTTTTCTGTTCTAAGAACCTATTTTTTGAGGTTGGATATGGTCCAAACATTGAATTATTTGGTGGGAGCCAAAGTAATTTTTATGAATTGTGTCCTTCCACCATTATGTTTCCTCTGTAATCATTCTCCATGCTACATTGGCTTCAAGTTCCTTTTTCATTAAGGTATCTCTTATGGCCAATCCCCCTCTATTTTTTGTTGCTTTCACTATTTTCCAAATCACTAGATTAAATATCTTGGTGTTGCCCCACCCCTTCTCTAGAAAAACCTTCTTATAATTTTCCCAAAGGAATTTAAAAGTTTTCTAATAGTGAGAAGGGTTGAGCACATTAATATTGAAAAATATGGAAACATATTCTTAATAGTAATTATACTCCCGTACATGTTCAACCATTAGGAACTCCAATTTGTTATTTTGGAGCTACATTTTTTAAGGATGCGGTTCTAGTATGAGGCTTTGGAGGCCTGGAAGAAGATAAAATACCTATATACTTGAAGGAGTTATAATGCACCTCAAGTGAGTATTCAAGGAGCCTTGAAATTATGACTAATAGGCTCATTGATATTTTCCAACCTGCATAAATCTTTAAGTTTACTCACTAGTCCTCTAGGTGCATCAAGTAAATTGTCTAGTATATTTTTGAATAATTTGGCTACGATTATGAAGACTCCTTCCACCAAAAAATTCCATTAATGGAGTGGGAATAGTTAATGTTTCTCACACCCCTAACAATGTTGATTCCTATTAGGGAGTCTACAATTTTCATTATCTCTAGAGCTCTACTTGCAACTTTTGCCATAATGATGTAGAGGATTTAGGAAAATGGGAAACCCTACTGATCCAAATGGATATCGGTGGCCTTCCACCTATTCCAAATTCCAACTGGCTCATCTTGATAGTCTTCAGTTCAACACGTTTCTCTGTAATTAGGAAATTTCTTTGTAATTTTGGATTATGCAATTACAGGGCCATCCTGAAGTCCTACACAACATCTGGGTGGATATTGGTGGCCTCCCACCTATTCCAAATGGTTTATTTTGGAATGTTTCATGTCAGTATATCTTTTGTACTTCTAGGGCCTTTTTGGGGATTTAAACAATGCTTTCTTGGATTTCCAAAGTCAAACTATAGACAGAGTCAAAGTTTGATGCCATAGTGCGTATTTCTCATAAATACCTTTCCAACGGGATATCACATGCCTAAAATGAAGATCATATGCAAAATTTATGACCCCAAGAAGTTAATGTACTAACTTACACCAATGGGGCCCACATGAATTTTGGTGCTTCATCTCCTAGGGTTAGGTTTTTGGATGTCTAGGGTTTTGGAATTCATGTCTATCATAAAAATTCCATTAGAGCCTCATTGTAATCAACTTACAATGAATGAGCATAGCCATCACATCTCTTCTCAGAGATAAATATGCCACCATTCTAGCGAGTCTTACACTCTGTATTTTTACAATCTTTGTACATTTATTTCATTAATAGAAATCATCTATTGTTGTATTTCTTTGTTTCTGGAAATGTTTATGTGCATTTCGTTATAATATCTCTGCTTTCATTTTGTTCCAAAAATAATCTAGATCGGTGGTATCAGAGTAGGCTTCTCTTGATCATTTTTGAGTGCATGTCCCCGACGAGGTGAGAGTATAGAAAGTTGGGTCTCGAGCTTGTCTCTCTTGAGGACAATCACTCTCGCACACCAAAGAAACCCTCTATGGAAGAAGAAAATAAAAATGATGGAGCATAATATTCTATTAAATCGTTGCTTGAGCAAGCTCTCACGCGACAGAGGGATGAAATGATGGAAAATTTTTCCCACATCCTTCAATGCTTGTTGATAGAAACAGACACATATTCATCAAGAAACCACTTTGGAGGAACCTCTCCCTTAAAGGTACAATTTAATTTTGATATTACTGTATTTGAAGGCCAAATAGATGCAGATGCCTTAGAAAAATGGTTGAATCTGCTAAACAATTATTTCTCTGTTCACAATTTTTGATAGGGAAAATATCACCTTCACAATCCTCAAGGATCTCCCCCATGTCAAACATTGGTGGGAAACTTACTGGGAAAAAATTTCCATAGAGGAATCTGGAATATATGGGGCTAATCCCACTTGGGATTTTTTTGTGGATGCGGTCAAGGAACAATACTACCCTGTTGATAACTATGAAGACCATTACATGAGATGAACCACACTACGATAAGAGAAGAGCCAAACACTGCCATAGTTCACAAATACTTTCCATACCTTGCACACCAATCTGGGTATCAAAGACTCTGATTGAGATCTGGTTCTGAAATATCGTGGGGCTTTGCATAGGTACATCCAAACTGAAATGGATTTCCTAAACATCTCATCACTGGGAGCTGCCTATCAATATGCTGTCAAAATCAACCAGAAATTTAGGCACCAGAACAAATGGGAATTTGGGTATGAAATCTGCAAAAACCAAATCATGGTAAATACGGCCCTAACCAATAGCCTCCTGAAAACCAATCCAATAAACAAGAAAAGAAGGGTAAAGGTGATCCAGATAGATCTTAGTGGCTATCCACCTTTTCCACTGAATCACCATTTTGAGCTTGTGGTTTTGATAAACCATGATATTCACCCTTTTGATGGGGGATGGAATGTAATATCATCTTCATTTGTTAATTACATACATCATTTAATGATTTCCTAGTGGTCTTATGTACATGCCTACATCATAGCGTTAATGTATCAAATCCCATTAGAGTAGTATTGGGATGGGTGACCACCTGGAAAGTTCTAGTTTTTTCATATGCCCATGGAATTTTATAAACTTAGTCCAATTTATCCCACATGCATCATGGGAATTGTTCTCCTCTCACTCTCTCATATATAATTGAGGTGAAGGAGGCCCTTTAAG
>CBVK0101228383.1:0-13927 GCA_900067695.1 Picea abies
CCCAAAAAGTATTAAACACTTAAACATTATTATTTTAACATTTAAACAAAAAAAATAATGATGTAAATTGTTTTTTCGCACTCTCACATTTCGGGATTCTTCAAAGACATTTCATTCAAAATCCTGGCCTCAAAACAATGATATTTGGTAGCATTTGATATAGATTAATGAAATACCTCATAGTGTAAGAAGCGTATCTCTAGACATACTCTCCTCATTAAGGAAAATGAATTTATCGACTGTAGAAAGCATAGTCTAATTAAGGTAGGCTAAAGGCAAATAAAGGTTACCAATTCTCACTTTCAACAAATTAGCAAGTATATTTGAGAAATCTTAGGCCTTCATTTCTGTAACAACTACTCATTCTTTATAATAGGACATAAGCATACATAAATGTTTTGAATCTAGACAAAGACAACTCAGAAATCAGCCATAGCTTCTTTCCTAAAGAACTGTTTTTAGACAAAGACAACTCAGAAATCAGCCATAGCTTCTTTCCTAAAGAACTGTTTTTATCTTTATATATTTTTAAAAACCCTCTTTATTTTTGGATTCCTAGAATTTATACTTTAAATCCTTAAGTATAAACTCTGTAACAACATATTTTTGGCACCGTTATCGGGGAACAAAGAAGCGAAGTTATTTTTCCCTGGGAAGAACGACATTGATACTTTCTTTCTTTGATAATGAACAAAGATTGAGTACTTTATAAGGATTTTTCATCTTTCACTTGGAGACTCCACAATTAATAAATTGGATTTTAACCTAAAGAATATCATAAACAATCCATACAACAAGCAGACTTCGCTTGTATTCGACCTAGAAATAATATTGAAATCAAGAAGATACCTTAAATAGGTTTCTTCATTGACAGTCGAATACTAAGGATCTACTTGAAAGGTCAAATGCCCCTCTCCTGTGCGGAGAACCATCCATAGATAGAATTGAAATCCTAGAGCCTGGGTTGGTCTTACCCGATTTTAAAGATGAGACTTTTCAACTGTTTCTTTTACCAATAAAGGTAAAATATCTATCTCACTTCCTGCCTCAATCGACACTTCATCACTTCCCGAAGTTCAATTTCCAATCTCTTAGAAATCCGAAGAATATATTGTTTACCTTGACTCGACTCCTGTTGGTTCTCTCGTATATACGCCTTGTGAGTCCGAAGAAAATAGTCCCCATTTTCCAAGTCCCTCTTTTTCAAGTTTCTTCTCTCTTGATGATCATTTTCCCGAAACCATCTCTGCCTTTCCAAACACAACTGAAAGGTTATCACACCCCTTTAAAAGTCCCCTTTATAATCTCCAAGTTTCATCTCTTAAATTTTCAATGGCTTCAGCCGGAGCCGGTGGTGTCAGAGGTGCAAGAGGAGGAGGATCTGGTCATGGACCACCTCCCCCTCCTAGGATTTTTTCTAAGGTAGTCGCTAGATACACCCCTCTAGTACTCCCATTTCCCCTCCATGACCTACCTAAAAATAATATGAAAAATCTGTTGAAATTCACTGGGGAGGGAGACTTGACTGTTGTCGAACATATCAATTTCTTTGATCAATTTTATGACATCCTTGGTTTTGAACATGAGGATGTTTATTCGAGACTCTTAGTTCAAACCTTTGAAAGACAGGTGAGAACCTGTTTCCGAGGTCTAGCAGCAGGATCGATAGGGTCATACGATGAGTTGGAAAATTCTTTTATCAAACAATGGGGAGAAAGGAAAGACCATCTCTACTATCTAACCAAGTTTGGGGCTCTTAGAAATAAAAATTCTGAATCGGTTCTCGAGTTTACCCAAAGGTTTAATAAACTATATAATAAAATTCTAGCTGAGGTTAAATCTTCCCAACCTGCAACGAAGGTAACTTTTGTTGGGGATTTCAATCCTGATTTTTCTTTCTTATTGAGGGAAAGGAGATCAATAGACCTCACCAATATGCAGGATGATGCCTTAGAAATTGAGTCAAATATGATGGCATCAGGTGAGTTCAAAACAAAATTTGAAATGGGAAATAGGGAAACCAAATAGTACAGAGACCAAGCGAGACCCTCTGGATCAGGTAGGTCTTTTGAAGACAAGATGGATGACATGGAGAGAATAATTAAAGAATTGTCGAATAAGATCTCAAGAATGAAATTGGATCAATCAAAGAATGACCATTTCCCTAGAAAGGATTTTAGAAGGAATCCTAACCCTCAAACACAACAAAGACAGATCAAGAGTGAGGACCAAAAGATTAAATCCCCCTTCAAAAATGAAAATTTTATAGGAGGAGAAGACATGCAAGAGTTTGAGGAGAACAATGATATTACAGAAGATTCATCCTATCAAGGAATCATAGATGATATAATGTCTGAATTACACCACAAGTATAATCTAAGACCTAGAAACAAGAATACGATAACCACCCTAGTAAAGAAAATCCTGCCAAGGGGGGAAACAAACAAGGCAACTTCAAAAGCTGCTGAAAAGAATACTTTTAAAATCAAGACCGCTGACACACAGTCTATCAAGACAAAGCTGACAGAAATAACAACTAACAACACAAGGAAATCAGAGATTCCTGTGGCTGAAACAAAAAACTCACAAAAGAGTAAAGATGAAAAGAAGGGGATAGAAGCTCAAACCATAGAATTTGATAAAACGAAAGGAAATTTTAGTCTTGAAAATGAGATTAATAAAATCAAAATCCCTATACCTTTGGTCGAACTAGAAAAAACCCTGCATACAGGAAACAAATTGCTAAATTGACAAAATTTTCAGATACTGAAAGTTAGGTTGATGTTTTAAACTTGGAAGATGATAAACCAAATATAATCTTTGGTCCACACTTTGAAGGTGCCAAAGATATCGTCGCTCCTTTTTATATTATGTTAATTGTACATGATAGTCTGCTTCACAATTATATGTTGGATTCAGGAGCCTCTCGTAATGTAATTCCCAAAGGTATTATGGATAGGTTGGGTCTCGAAATCACTCGACCATATGGAGACTTATATTTGTTCGATTCAAGAAAAGTAAAATGTGTGGGTATGATAAAGGATTAAGTTGTTAATATTGCTCAGGTTCCTATGAAAAGTGTTCTTATGGATGTAGTTGTTGCCGATATACCCCCAAAATATGGCATGTTGTTATCCAGGTCTTGGGGTGCTAATCTTGGAAGATCCCTCCAATTGGATATGACGTACGCCACAATCCCAATATTCGGAGGACAATTCACATGATTATACAGAGAAATGAGGTTGCCGTTTATAGTAAGTGATCTGTTAAAACCAGAGAACTACCCTATTTATATTGCTGATCAAGATTTAGGGAATTGTATTCTATCTATTGATGATGATATTGATGTATGTGCAGAATAAAGTTGTACAAAAAAATAAAGAGAAAAAGAAGAAAAAATAAATAAAGATGTATATAGTTCTGGTGTTTGGAAAATGTATTTTGATGGTGCTTCATCATGTGAAGGAGCAAGAACTGGAGTGTTGTTTGTGGCACCTGATTACAAGTTCATTATACCTTTTTCTTATAGATTGTAGTGGGATGTAGATTATACTAACAACGTAAGTGAATATGACGCTCTAGTCCTAGGATTAGAAGCTGCCAGAAAATTAAAAATTAAGAACTTAGAAGTCTATGGTGATGCTAAACTGATCATAAATCAAGTTAATCATCAATACTGGGCTAAGCACCCAAGGTTCAGATCTTATAGAAACTATGCCTAGGATTTAATTGAGAACTTTTTCTCATCGGTTAATGTTCATTTCATTCCTAGGACTGAAAATCAACAGGCATATTCACTGGCTAAAGCGACCTCAACCTTTACACCTCCAACAGTTTTTAAACTTAAATACCATATAGAGATGAGGCACAAACCTTCCATACTAAATAACATACAACATTGGCAAGTTTTTGAGGATGATGTACATATCAAGAATTTTTTAGAGATGGTAGATGATTTTTCCGAAACACATTTCGACCAGGAAAACCAGAATGATCCCGCTTGGATCATGCAGGAAGGGCAAGATCCCCAAGAGTTTCAAGGCAAGATTGCTAATCATCATATGCTTATTTTGAAAATTAATCAGATACCCAAAGGCCCGATCCCCTTAAAGAGGTTATTTAATCATGACGACATCCCTATGAAATCCACTTTACAACCTTAGCCAGAAGAGGTTGAAAATTGCGATATAGGTACTAACGAAGATCCTAGATTGGTAAAATTATCTAAGTATATTTCTCCTAAAATTAAAAGTAAGTATGCCGAGTTGATTAGAAAATATAAAGATGTTTTTTCTTGGTCCTATGATGAATTGTGAACTTATGACACCACTATAATGGAACACAAAATTCCTATGAAACAAGGTGTCAATCCTTTTAGGCAGAAACTCAGACAGGTTAATCCTATATTACTGCCTGTAATTGAGAAATAAGTGAAGAAACTTCTAAATGCTAAAATCATTGTCCCACTAAGATACTCCGAGTGGGTTGCTAATTTAGATCCAGTAAGAAAGAAAAACAGTGAAATTAGACTGTGTGTGGATTTTAGGAATCTAAACAGATCATCACTTAAAGACAACTACCCACTGCCTAAAATGGATCAAGTTTTAGAGAAAGTAGTGGGAGCCAACATGATGTCTATGATCGATGAATTTTCAGGTTACAATCAAATTGCAGTCCATCAAGATGATAAAGAAAAAACTACGTTCACTACAATCAAATTGCAGTCCATCAAGATGATAAAGAAAAAACTACGTTCACTACCCCTTGTGGTACTTTCATGTATCACAAAATGCCTTTCGGTTTAAGAAATGTAGGGGAAAATTTCCAACGAGCTATGGACATCGCCTTTGTCGAAAAAAGAGATAAGTTTGTTGTTATTTACCTTGATGATCTAACCGTTTTCTCTAAATCTGATGTAGAACATCTAATACACCTCAAACAAACTTTCAAAAAATGTCACAAATTTGGTTTGTCTCTGAATCCCAAGAAATCACATTTTGCAATGCAAGAAGGTAAACTCTTGGGCCATATAGTGTCTAGAGATGGAATTAAAATTGACCTGAAAAGGATCGAAGCAATAAACACTATTAATATTCCTAGGAATAGGAAATAAATTCAATCATTTTTAAGGAAAATAATTTTTTTGAGAAGATTCATTCCAAATTTTGCTGAAATTGTAAATTTGATTACAGATAAGCTTAAAAAGAACAGCGAGGTAAAGTGGAAAAACAAGGCTAAGGCATCATTTGAACGCATTAAGAAGGTCATAGGTGAAGCATTAGTATTGGTGAGTCCTGATTATTTGAAAGAGTTTTTTATTTTTTCATTTGCTTTTGAGCATACTATTGCAACTGTATTGTTACAGAAAAATGATGAGGGTTTTGAGTAGCCCATTGCATTTTTTAGTAAAAGTCTCATAGATGCTGAGCTAAGATACAACATATTGGAAAAACAAGCTTATGCGATGGTGAAATCTCTCAAAGATTTCATAACCTACGTACTGCATTCAAAGATCATTTCTTACATACCTACCAGTTCTGTTAAGGATATACTGGTTCAACATGATAGTGATGGAAGGAGAGGCAGATGGTTAGCCAAAATTCAGGAGTTCGACCTGGAAGTTAAACCAACTAAACTTATTAAAGGTCAGGGTTTAGATAAATTTTTAGTTGAATCAAACTTGAAAGCACTCGGAATAAATCATCTACAATAGAACGACATATTCTTAGAGATAGATGAACTTGATGTCACTGTGCCCACAATAGAAATTTTACCAAAATTCTCTTCTTCAGTTTGGTACCACGATATTGTTTCTTATTTACTGACCCTTCAGTGTCCCAGTGAACTAACACCATCTAAAGCTAGTACATTAAAGTTACATGTTGTAAAATATTGTATTATAGATGGTAGATTGTATTGGAAGGATCCCCTGGGTTTCTTGCTGAGCTGCCTAGTTGAATCCAAAACATAAAAGGTTATAGATGAATTCCATGAAGGAGTGTGTGGAGGACACCATGGTTGGAGAGAAACAACTTATAAAATTCTAAGAGCCAGATATTACTTGCCAAAATTATTCACTGATGTAAACACTAAATTCCAAACTTGTAATCCTTGTCAGTTGTTTACAGGAAAGCAAAAAGTCTCGAAATTACCTTTAGTTCCAGTTAAAATTGAAGTTCCATTTCAGAAATGGGGTCTTGATTTTATTGGATAAATCCATCCACACTCGAGTGCTCAACACAAATGGATTCTGACCGCAACAAAATATTTCACTAAATGGGTGGAAGCTATTCCTACGCGAAATACCACTGATGCAGTAGTGATCGGCTTTCTGGAGGAGAATATCCTATCACAATTTGGTTGTCCCCAAAAAATAGTGACTGATAATGCTCAGGCCTTCAAGTCCATGGCCATAATAAGATTTTTCCAAAAATATAATATTGTGCTAAGATACTCCACGACCTACTATCTGCAGGGTAATGGATTAGATGAGTCATCTAACAAAAGCCTAATCACTATAATAAAGAAGGTGCTAACTGAAAATAAGAAAACATGGCATGTGCATTTGAAGTATGCTCTATGGGTTAACAGGATAGGCACAAAATGGTCAATCACACTGTCTCCATTTCAGATGGTATATGGTACCGATGTCATTTTACCAATAAATCTAGCGCTACCAGTAATGAAACTCTGGCAAGACTCACAAGAAGAACCAAATGACATTACTAGTAGGATAAATCAACTGATTGAAGTTCAACAAAATAGGGCATAAGTAGATGAAAAGCTACAGAGGTATCAAGATAATATGAAGGCCTTATTTGACCGAAAAACTAAAGATAAGGATTTTCTCCCTGGTGATTTAGTTCTAAAATGGGAAGCCAGAAAAGAAGATGTTGGGAAACATGGTAAGTTTGATAAGATCTGGTGCGGACCATTCAAAATTGCAGCCTCCGAGGGAAAGAATGCATTTTTATTGGAAAACCTCGATGAAAAGATTCTTACTGCCCTTGTCAATGGATGATGCCTTAAGCTCTTCATGCAGTAATATGTTTCTGAACTCTCATTGTATGTACCGATTTGTTTTTATATTTTGGTCGTAGTTACCTTTCTTTCGGTAAGTCTTTATTTTTACTGTAAATATAAAAGGTCTTTTTAAAACAAAAATAAAAATAATATATACAAAATAGGTAAAAAACTGCAATAAGAAGGTTTATAATCTATTAGAATCCCTAACATCTATCATGATTATCTTACTACAGGAGACTTGCTGATAAGCCAAGAGACTAGAAATATCAAAAGGTGTCATACATGAATACTCACGTTAAATGTCTCTCAAAAAAGGTAATAAACTAACCATTCGTTCAGCTAGAAGAATAAACAATTACTAAGTTATGGATTTATATCTTAAAAACTCAAGTTAAAATGTCCTAGAAGATGTTAATGTAAGACAATAATTTCAGGGTTGCTAATGTCATCATTAAATTTTTAATCTAAAAAATGAAAAGCAACTTTTTAAGTTTTAAAATTTTTCTCTACTTTAAAAAAAAATAAAACTATATGAAAAATAAGCAATAAAATAATTTGAGGAAAAGTTTCGAAGGTTGAGTGAGAAGCTAGTAAAGAGTGTTTGTATCTATCACAGAATGTCTGAAGCCTCTGGTTTTTCCCCTGTTTATTTTCTAGCCTTTTTTTCACCTGATCCTTGATGTCTTCACATAAGCCTCATAGAGGAGAAAGGTCTCACCTAAACTTTGGAAACTCATACACTAACTTTCAAAATGATAATAGGCAGAGATATGATAGTTCCTCTGAATTTAGCTGAACCGAAAGTATGTTTAGGATAATCCTATTTCTCTTATTCATTCTAACAAGATTAAAATGATTGGTTTTCGCTCAAGGAAAGTCCCCGAAAAATATAATAATAACTCCCCTTGAAATTTTCCTGAAGGAAAATATGTTTGAAGGTCAGGAGAGGATTAGTCCAGAGAAAATTTAAAGTGAGTTGATAGACCTCTGTTGTTAAATTATAAACATATATTTTCCTAAGTATATTACATACTGATTGATTCCCCCCACTTCAAATTTTGAAACAAGACATATGGTGAAAGGAAATTCATTTAAATGATTGCCCCCATCTAGTCCAAGAGAGATGATGAAAGGAAATTCATTATATGATTTCCCTCATCTCAACATTTAAATGCTAAAAATAACTAATTAAAGTGGTGAAAGGAAATTCAATATGGGAAATCTGATAACTTCACTAGGGTACTGAACAGGCTCGCTGGCAGTGAAGCAATGTCTACATATCTGATAGGCTGTGATACATGAATTATAAGATGCTCTGGTAACTATTTCTCTTTTCGACTAGATATACATTCTAAGTTTATGGGATTCCCTAACTTAAAATATTGGAATTACTTCCCCTTGATGCGAACAAAATCAAATAAACCCTGGTAGAATGATTAAGGTTGTTTTGATTACCTTATACAAATCTGAGGTCAGTTTTAGGAAAGGAAAACTATTATAAGCCTAACTCGAAATCACCGAATGTCATAGTTTTGAGAGTTTTAAAAGTTGAAGATGAAATCTTAAAGTCCTATTTTGTACTTTCTCCAAAATGTGTTTCACAGAACTACAAATAATGACTCCATTTACCCAATTAAAGGCACACGGTTTGCATGTTCTTCTCATATTGTAGGGAGACGAGATCCCTAGATGGAGCCTATGTTGAAACATGTATATTTTTGACTAGGGTTGACATCAATGACAACAACCAATCTTCCAACAGTGACCATATCAAAGATTCGATGACATTCCTTGGCTCAGGAGGATTTAACATTGGTACCTTCTTCAAATTCATATGTAAGAATTTGGAGGAGATTTTCAGGTTGGTCCTTTTCCTTTAACTTGAACACATCTACCGCATGTTGCAGAGTATTGGTTTTGGCGACCAACTGGGACCATGTGCCAAAAATAAGGTCAACTCAGTCAAGTGGTGCAACCATTGTGATATCTTATGGAGGTTCAAGAATGAACTGGTAGATAAATGACCATACTTGAGCAAACTTTTCAACAATGGCTACAACAGTGAATTCTGCTTGTACTCGCAAGTTATGCTCAATTGGTTTGTCAGTAGTGGCTTCAGTGACAACCTCATGTAAGGATTTTTTTTGCTGTGTGATGGATTGATTGGATTGTTTGATTGTTGTGATCCTCTATTCCATATGATTATTTGAGGCCCAGATAAAGTGAAAAATTAGTGGTGTATCCCATGTGGAAAATTATCTACTATTGGAAACAAAATCCCAAGGTGGTCACGAAGAAAGCGACTGACCACTTGCGATACAATGCTCTACAAATATCAGGGTACCAACACCCTTTGTTGTAGGTGAGTGCACTATGAGACTTCACACAAGCTGACCAATGACCTTTGGTGGAAGTGTTGTTAGGACCTTTTTCTTCTCTAAGAAGAGCTCCAAGATAGCTCACCGCTATTGAGGATCCTGTAGTAAAGGCACAATCTGTTCCTTGACATAAGTAGTGATATGCACTGACTGAGTATCATCCCATGCATCGAGAGGGTCCTGTGGAGGGTCCCCATCCATTGAAACATGAGTTTCAAGCCCTGTCTCGAGAGTCAAGTGTTGGGGGACTAGAAGTTCCGAGATTTGGGGAGAAGCGAAAGGGAGTGGACCAGTAGTTGTAGTGGGTTGAGTAGTAGGGTCAGACGCAAGTGTATCAAACTGAGTATGGGGTGGGGATACTGGAGGTGTGTGCACAACCATTATGGGCCCACCATTCTGTGAAAGTTTGGATTCCTCAACAATAGTGGAAGGTTGTATTTGTTTGGGAGGGTTATCAAGGATATGGATGATGGGGGTTGTGGATGGGGAAGTGAATGTGGTTGAACGTTTAGAGCACATACTGAGTGATGTGGTATGCACTGGAGGGGGGTTGGTATGCATAGAAAGTGGGACGATGTGACTTTGGGGTGGGATGGGGGAAAGGGGGGTAGCCTGAGTGATGATAGTATCACTGACTGATTGGGATGGGGATTTGGTACAGAACTTCTTCCGAGGAAGAACATAAATCAGGATGTCCCACAATTACTTAATTGATATTGTAGCGTCATTAGGAATGGAAGAGAACATAGTATGAAGTGTGCCATCGAGAAACACTTCCTCTTTAGCTTCCTCTTACTCATCCTTTGAACTTGTAGGTGTCCAAGTTCTCTTGATCACACTAGAGCCAACATTTGATGTCTTCGCTGGAGCAAGCCTTTGTGTAATGGCGGACATCACATAAGAGACATTGATCTTCTTCTTTTCAAAAGTGACCCTAGGCCACGAGGTGACTTCTTTATCGATCCCAACTTCATCCAAGTAAAATGGTAACAACTATGTATGAAAAAGAGACGGGTTTGTCCCTAGAGGCTGCAGAAATGTATGATCCTGGCTCATTTCCAACCATATATTATGGGTATTTTGATTGAGTAGCGCTTGTGTAATTCGAGGCTGTTGGGCCACAACAATGAGGTCACCATACCATTACGCAAAGGCAATATTATGAGCGGTTTCATTGGTAGATGAAAGGTGAAAATGTCATGGGTGAAAGAGCTTGGTGATGCAACCATCTATATTGCAATCAATTTTTTTCCCCTGCGGTGGTTTCCACTTCCACATGGAGAAGGCGACGAGCTAGTATCCATACTTAAAATAGCTTGGTTAGTCATGCGCATCCACACAATCCTGGAACAATTTGGTTAGCAGATATTTGCACCAGTTCATAGGGGTACCATTCTTACTGAATTCTTCCACTGTGATGACATCTAAAGTACACTCTCCCTTCGTGTACTTATACATTAGTTTCCCTGTAATTAGATAGCAAGCCATATGGACATGCTCATCATTAATTGGTGCAATTTGCGCTCCTTGAACTCCACGACGTGTGCCATATTTTTCATATAGGCTCATCTCCCCCTTCTTTTTTCCATGCTTCCTCGAGCCTTGAAAACCTTCGGTGGCATCCTAGCCTTGCATGGACAATCAGGTGAGCATTTGGATGTCCTATACATGGATTGGGTGGGCCTGGTATAGCCACAGGGAACTGTTGTGCACTATGATGATCAAGAATTTGGTGTAGCATGTCGCTTCTCTGGTAGTACCAAATATCAACAAGTCGCAGAGATAGAACAAAGTAGAATCTCGCAGGGGAATGTAATCAGGCTTCCACTGCCATTGGAACTATCTATCAGACAATGTAGTGCAATCCATAAAAGCATTGGTAGCCATGTGGGGGAATTTGGAAGAATTGGTAACATTGAGGTCAACCAACTTGGTTTGTTTGAACTTTCCATGCATATCTCCTTGAAAAATGACTCGTGGATCAATGAACTCAGCTGGAACAAGGGTTTGGATGACCCCTCGACCAGTTGTATGAACTATTGGAATAGGTCGACTGTGGTAAAAAAATAACATAGGGTGGAAAAGGCTTGGAAACAAGCTTATAAAGCGATCAAGAGGATCCAGGACTGATCCTACAACAAATGCAAGAGTAAAACAATATATGAATCCATTGGCCAAAGATGTGTTTATAAGTGATATGCGGAAGATGTTGAGCTGACCATGCATGGAATACTACAAGGTGACAAGATTGGGTATTAATTCCGACTCAATCCCTCAAATGCAGCATAATCCACAATGTGGTTTGGGTAACTAAATGCATAACCATAAAGTTGGTAATGAGATAGTAGATCAACTCGAGAAATTTATGAGCATGCAAGCTGTTAATCAAGAAAAGGAGGACAATTGTTAAACTTGTGACGGTGACATGACAACAAATATGTAATGACAGGTAAAAAGGTACTAATGGATTTTAATGACCCACGTGATGACACAATAGCACAAGATTAGAATTTCAACAACATTAATTATGAGAGGATGTGATTGCAACCTCCCTAACCACAAAGTGAATATCTGGGTTGGATGACAAAAATTAACACGTCACCATCTATTGACAAAAATTAAAATAGATATAGAAATAGAAATCATACTTACTAACCCACTCTTGGAACCATGAGCATAATGAAGCTATAATTATGCAGAAGACAAGTAGGGCTTCAGGCATGCACCGTTCACCCATCCAGGTTGAAGAACTCCATCTAGTTGTGCTAGTTTGATAGCTCCAGATTCATGGATTTCCACAATTATAAAAGGACCAAGCCAATGCATTTGGAGTTTCCCTGGATGTTTCTGATACTTTCTTTCATATAAGAGCACAAAATCACCCTGTGCAAATGACTTATGCTTCATATGTAGATCATGCCAGGCCTTTTTTCAGAATTTCTCCACAGTCCGATGAAAATATGCTAGGAACCTAGCTTCCTCAAGTTCCATCAATTCCTCCACCTGTGTAGCAAAGGATTCATCTTTGGTCATCTTGGTAGCTTATGGAATGAATAAAATTGGGGTGAGAAAATCAATTGGTACAGCTGCTTCTCAGCCATATACCATTTGGAATGGGGTGTACCTAATTAATCTCTTCATGTTAGTTTGGTACTCCCATAACACAATCGAAACTCGCTCATCTCAATCATCCTGATTTGCACAACAAACCTTAGTCATCCCCATCTCTAGGATTTTGTTAAATGCTTCCACTGTTCCCTTAGCTTGCATATGATAAGGACTGCTCTTATGATGTTGAATACAAAATTCTCTGGTAAGGGTCGCTATAGTGTCACTGAGAAAGTAGGCTCATTGGTTAGTGGTCAATCTCTGAGGACAACAAAACTTGGTAATAACATTCTAAAAAAGAAACTATGCTATAGTGGTCATAGAACAATCCGAAATAACCTTTGCTTCAACCCAACGACTCAGGTAGTCAATTGTGGTAATTATGTATTTGGCCTTGAAATGCTTAGCTGTAGGAATTATTGGATCGATGAAATCAACAACCCATTTTTCAAAATCTTGTAGTGTGCGAATAGGGTGCATAGGAAAATCATCATGATGGGAGGCTTTTCCCACTCTCTGACATACATCGTAGACCCGATCATATTCCTTATCATCTTTAAATACCATAGTTAACCATAGTTCTTCCTGTAAGATCTTTCTAGCAGTTTTCTTTCCTCCAATGTGTCCTCCTGAAACTCCACTGTGACATTAGCATATAATATCAGGTCATTCAGGTTCAATCACACAATGCCGCAAGATATTATCCAATCCCATTTTGTAGAGTTTGCCCAAAATCAGTTGATAATTTGCTACAAGAACCACTAGGTGTGGTCTCTTTTGTATTGCAAAATATCCTATCAATGTAGTAGCGATAGTAAAAAATAGGGCAAAGTCTGACAAATAATCAGGAATGGCCTCAATACAGAACATATCTACAACTAGGAGCTGATCATCTATAGGTCCACCACTTTCTTCGAACTCTAGGAAAGACAAGTGATATGGTTTGACATTTAACTTTCTAGGATTAAAAATGACCTCAAAAGAGAACTTTTGAAACAATAGAAACCACCTACAAATGTGACTTTCTAATATGTGTTTGTTCACCAACTACTTCAAAGAAGAATGGTCAGTAAAAAACTTAAAATGAATTCCAAGTAAATAACAACTAAAATTTTGTAAAGCATACACCATAACCAAGAATTCCCTTTTGATTGTGGTGTAGTTGTGTTCATCTTTTGAAAATTTGCGAATGGAAAAATATATAGGATGGTCAAAGTTTCCTTCCTTGGGTTATGCAAGAATGGCACCGAGTGGAACCGCAGAGGCATCAATATGGACATGAAATTCAATTTTCCAGTTAGGGTAAGTTAGAATGGGTGCAGTGATCAATTTATATTTTAGCAGGATGAGTGCTTTATCACAGTCTTGAGTCCAATGAAACCCTTCAAATTTCTTGAGAATTTTTTCCAAAGGTG
>CBVK0101228384.1:0-14449 GCA_900067695.1 Picea abies
TTGAGTCCAATGAAACCCTTCAAATTTCTTGAGAATTTTTTCCAAAGGTGTCGTTATGCTCGCATAAACCCTAATAAATTCGAAGTAATAACCAATATGGACCCGATCCATGTGAAACTGATTGACAGTGATAGGAGGATTCATATTGAGAATAACTAAAATTTTCACATGATCGACTAGCACTCCTTCCCAAAAAACAATATGCCCCAACAAATTTCCAAATGGTACACACAAAATACATTTTCGTGGATTAAGATAAATTTGTAACTGTCTACAACATTACAACATCAAGTGTAATATCCCAATGTGCTCTTTAAGTAATATGTATACAATCCAATCATCTAGGTATACCTCAAGGAACTTATGAATGAAATCGTGGAATGTTGCGATCACAATCCAATAAAATACTGATGGGGAATTCTTAAGCCCGAAAAGCATAACGTTGTAGGAAAATTATCCCCACTTAGTAGTAAAAGTAGTATTCTTCTTATCTTCCTTGGAGATTCGAACCTGATGATATCCAGAGAACCCATCTGTAAAGGAATATGCCTCATTTCCTGCTACTTGATCCAACACCTCATTGCTAAAGGGGGTAGGAAAGGGGTCATGTACACAAGAAACATTCAAGCTTCTGTAATCCACAAAAAATAGTATATCATCCATATCTTTCTTGGTTTATATCATGATAGGAATGATCCATTCAACCTTATCGACAGGGAAAATCAGCTTGACCGTGAGCATCCTATCAATCTCCTTCTTCACTTTCTCTTTAACTCATGTATTTAGTTGATATGGCCCTTTCTTGATTGGTCTTGATTCATTATTTAACTCTATCCTCATCTCCCCTTAATCTCCCTTAATACCTTTTATTTTTGAGAAATTTGTAGGGAACATATCCTCATATTCCCGCAATAGAGCCTATATCTCTATCATAGTCTCTTCATATGAATAGTCTCCAATGAAGGCTAGCTTAGGATGCTCATTAGTTCCTATATTGAATTTCTGCAACTTCAAGGGTTTGGTATAGGAACTACTGGCATCATTTGGGATAGTATCTTTAACCTCCCTAGTCCCTTCGGATTCCTAAAATTTCAGATGCCTAAGTTCCTCAAGGTCATCAATATCTTTTTGGTTTCTATAAAGAATAAAACAAACCATAGGTAATCGAGAAGGGGATGGGTAAAGACTATGATGAAGGAGGTGCTTATGTTCAAGAAAGACAACAGGAGGATGTATAGGATTAACTTCATCCACAAAAAGTATTTTATTAATATGTTGCAAAGATAAAGTGTTTTTAGGGGACTTACCTGAGAGTAAGAAGTATTGACAGGACTGTCGTTTAAGGCTTTCCCAACAATCCATTTTGCATCGAGCTTCCTCATGTATATACCAAGCACCTAGAATATGAATACAATGTGCTACATTCTCCCTTGGATCATAAATCCCATCATATAATTCCAAAGATGACTGGTCCAGATTCAACGAAGTAAGTTATGAAGGGGGAATAAAGTGATGTTGGATGGCATGCTTTGCTTCATCCCAGGAAGATAAAGTAATCTTATGAGTGTCCCACAATAGTTGAAGAGGATCACAATGCAACATCCAATACATGAAGTATTTGTTCTGGCGTAGCTTTAGCCTCTACTTCAACCAGAAAACTGGCCAAATCTGAAGTGCCATCATACACAAGGTGTTCTCTAACCTCAGATCCAATCCACCCGGACACTCTAATAGTCATGCAATGTTGCGAGAAGTTCTCATATATTCCCTATTGCTAGTTGTCAAACGTTACCTCTACATCTTCCCCCGCGGACTGAATATTGCGCCAACATACCGAGCTATCTACAATTGGGTTAATATAATCTGCCCGCTTTCCTATAGTTAGAGTGTAGAGATGATCCAGGGTATCATTTTCCATATTCCTCAATACCGGATCCGTAAAGCGAGGACCTCAATAGGGATCTAGTGGTTGGGTTACTTTCATACCATCTGCTTCAAAGGTCACGAGTTCCTTCTTAATATCTATAACAACATAATTCTCATAAGTCCAGTCGATTCCTAATAAACATGGGTATGGGTCCTTTTCCTCCATGATTTATATAACCTCAAAGTTGGCCATTGTGTGACTCTATCTAAGTCCACTTCAACATTCTACATCCTCCCAACAAGGTAGATACAATACTGATTGGCCATCCGCAATTGAATGGGTGAATATACCAAATTGGGCTTACCCATGGCTTCCCAAGTTTTCTTTGGTAGGATGTTGATGTCAGACCCAAAATATAACATAACATCATTAATTTAGTAACCGACGATGCGAGTATTATTCTAAATTCCCATTTGGATCTATGATTCCTTCTCTGTATTGTACAAGTATGTCTTTCGAGAAGATGAGCAATAATCTGTTGGAATACTGAGAGGGGGGTGAATCAGTATTGCACAATAATTATTACTTTATTTTACCATAGTTTGTTTATATTCAAAATATGTTATTTGACCAAAATTTAATCATGCAATTCATAATACACAGAGATTCAACATGGAAACCCAAATGGGATAAAACCACAAAGAGTTTCTTTTAAATTTTTTTGTAAGCACCAACTTATAGCAGACACCAATCTGCAATAATATTTACAGGTACCAACCAACAGGGGACACCAATTCCCTTGTTGAGAACCAACTCATCCAATGGGAACCAACCCAGATAATTACTGTTCATAGGCATCAACTTGTAGGAGACACCAATCCCCTTCCTCGCTCCACCTTGCCTCTCAAAGAAGATTTGTAACTAGTAGTCTGCTTCAAAATACCTCTCCAACATGCTTCATTATCTATGTCATAAAACCTCAGATCATATTCATTTCTTCCATGCCTTCGTATGGGCCTCAGAGCCTTTGTTCTCCTCACACTTATTACACCACACACACTTCCACACCCAATATCTTGATCAAGGAATCAATATTTATATAGCTCATGTACTTAACCATTTGTCCACATACGAAATTGTGCTCATCAAGTCGGCTTCGAGTCCCTTTGCCTCTTCCTCAAAATCGGGCCCTAACACTTTTAATTTCATGTGATATGCTCATAGACCACATAACACATTTTGACACTCAACAACCATCAGATCTCATCTTGGATTCAATCTTGTCCATTGATTTACAATCATGTTCACCGGGGTACCAATACATTTTGCAACACTTCAACGTACATCAATCGTCTAATCTGTCATTCGTTTGATCACAACCATTGATCTGTGATCATGTTTATTGGGACAATAGACATGCCTATCGGACCTCCGGGACCTCAACACTCATCAACCGTCCGATCAAGGTTTCCATTTAATTTCCATTGTCGATCTATATCGTATTTTTTGAGACCACCGAGATGCATTCGACATGGAAATCAATATGAGGAAAATGAATATTCTTTGATGCCTTTTCTTCGGAGTGTAAACAAAAGGTTGAACTATTTTACTCTGACAAGAACGACTCCAAATGAGAATATTCCTCGATATCTTTTTATCAGAGAACCACAATTAATATGAGTCATCCATCTGTTCCTGTGTTCATCAAATCACGAGGCTATTGGACCCCAAGACCTCATCACTCAACCACCATCAGATTTAGATCTCCATTCAATCTCCACCATCGATCTACGATCAACATGCTCGATAGTTATCTTTTGTCCCTTTTTCCTTTCTTAATAAATTTAGGTGGGACCCACATAGATCTATGGTTTCCATCTAATCTCATTCACACACCGACCAACAATCCAGATTTCTCCTCAGATCTCCTTCATCGGAGTCCCAATGCATCCTCTCACTCAAGCACTCAGATGGACTCATTCTGACAACCAATAGGATGCTGCCACACATCATAGCCTCGATCTAGATTCCTCCAGATATATTTTGACGCTGATTCAAATGGATGGTTGGATCTGCATCTCGGAATATAGTCAAAGACTCCGTACCATTCATTTATCGATTTCCAAATGGAAGACAATGATCTCTCCTCATACTATTTCATCTTTTACTCTCAACCATTGATCATCACTCTGAAGGACAATTCATATCTCGTCTCACAGTTTGGTCTTTCAAGTATTTTTGAAGGCACAACTCAGAAATCTTCGAAAATACTTCCCCGATGGATGGTATATATTGATTCTATGATTCTATGTGTGTATCGATGGATGGTTTGGATTTACTTTCGCGACCATTTCTATCGGAGCTCATCATCATAATTTCTTGTGCTAATGCACTTCAAAATGTCCAATCCGACGATATTTTTCCTTCCTCCTCAGACTTCGAACCCTGACAGCCTCTCTACCATTGATCTATCTAGATCTAATGGTCATGGATCACTGTATCGATCCCACTGTACCATGCCTATGCCATGGCATTGGCATGTGGATGCCACATGTCAAACTCTTACTCGTTAATCTGACTTCCACGTGTTGCTTTCTCATTTATCCATGTAACCACCATAGGACACAATTTCATTCACTAATGCCACATCCAAGATATGTCAGCTACCACATGTCACTTCCTCATTCATTGGTGCCACCTGTCCTAGTTTTTGTCAACTACCACATGTCTCTTTTTTATTTCCACATAATATTCTTTGATTCTCTGGCTTTAGAGTGGTGGAACTTCCCCGGTTCTTATTGATGTCGAATGAACTATATAGAAAGGAATATTCTTGTGAAGCTCTTGCTTCAGAGTGTTGGAACAAATTCCAAAAGTTGAATTCCAAAATGCTAACTTTGAAATATTTCCCACCGTCGCATCAGAATCTGAACTTGGACTTCTTCTGACCGTTCGATCTGATGGATCATATCTTGCAGATTTAATCACAACCATCAATTTCTACACTTCTGCATCTTATGGATTTCACACAGTCAAACTGTGATCTCACATTCGATTTCTCTAATTATGTTCTCCTATAACTCTCTGCTCTTGATTTCTCTCTGAATCACTTCACCATTCAATTGTTACACGGTCCTGACTTATCCCAAGTGTGGTTCATCCATTCCTCAATTTCTAATTCAATATTTTCATATATATTTATTGAGCGTGGAAATCAACAATACATAGTGTTGGGATGTCACAGATCCTTAGGGTGGAGTGATTCCACTATGCTAAACCCAACTCATATAACCATGACAAATTGATTTGCGCACCAATCTCATAGAACCATGCTATATTAAAGTATCACAATATTTTTGTCTTCTTCATTAACAATGGTTAGTCTCCCCTTACTTGTGACATCAATGACATCCAATGTTTTCTTCATTTGAAATCAATGACAACACAATTTCCAACAATCTCCCTCTTTGTCATTGATGACAAAAAATATTATTAAATAGGTCTATGCAAGTTTCCTCTAGCTGCAAGTCTCCCCCAGTCTCGTTTATCTCCCCCTTTGACATCAATGGAAAATATATTTTTCTTTTACTATATATATATATATTATGTTATGTAACCAACAATTTCCTTGTCTTCTACAGCTTCCCCTAACACAATACTCCTCATTTGGCTATGCATCATGCAATCATATGCACTCTTCGCTTGATCTTTTGGTTTTTTTGAGCTCCCAATAGATTTCAACTGAATATTTCACTGAGAAATGGGAATGAATCCCATCTTCTGTCTGAGATAATCAAATTCATATCTAGGTAGGGGTTTAGTGAATATGTTTTCTATTTGTTCCTTGGTAGGAACATACTCCAACTTGACAATCTTATCATTTACTAGTTCCCTCAGAAAATGATATTTGATTGGGATATGTTTTTTCTTTGAGTGCATCATTGGATTCTTTGAAATTATTATAGCACTGGTGTTGTTGCATATTATCGAAATTGGCTTCTTCTATTCTATCTAAATGTCTTGCAGTCTTTTCTTCATCCAGAGAATTTGTGTACAACAAGATGTTGTTGCAATGTACTCTACTTCTGTTGTGGACAACAAAATTGAATATTGTTTCTTGCTAAGACATGATACTAAACAATTTCCCAAGAAGAATTCTCCTCCACTTGTTCTCTTTCTATCATCAACATTGCCTACCTAATTTGCATCAGTATATGTTGTTAGATTTAAGTATTCTCTTTTTGGATACCATATTCCAAAGTAAAAAGTTCCCTTTAAATATCTAAATATTCGTTTAACATCCTGTACATGTGTTTCCTTGGGTGAATCTTGAAATATATTGACTAACCCTACTTCCTACATTATGTCCGGCCTTGAAGCCATCACATAAAGGAGGCTTCCTATCATTGACTTGTAAAAATATTGATCAGTTTCCTTAGATTCATCCTCCTTTCTAATATTACATCCAATGACCATGGGTGTGCTGATAGGTTTACAGTCTTTCATCTCATACTTCTTCAACATCTCTTTGATGTGTTTTGTCTGAGCAATGAATATGCCTTTGTTGGTTTGAGTAATCTACAGTCCCAAAAAGAATGACAGTTCTCCAAGCACAAACATCTCAAATTCCTTTTGCATTTCTTCTACAAACTTTTGGTTTATCTTGTCATCACTACTTCCAAATATAATATCGTCTACATATACGACAATGACCAGTATTTATGTATTATCTATTTTGATGTAGAAATTGTTGTCTGTTGTTCCCTTTTTGAAGCCTTGATGCTGCAAGTACTTGTCAAGTCTTGAGTACCATGATTTGGGAGCTTGATTTAAGCCATATAGTGCTTTCTTCAATCTGCAAACATAATCTTTATTTTATGATAATAGGAACCCTTCAGTTTGTTCTATGTACACCTATTTCTCTAAATATCCATTCAAGAATGATGACTTGACATCCATTTGATATACACTGAAATTATTAAAGCTTGCAGATGCCAAAAACATTCTAATGGATTCTAACCTTACAACAGGTGCAAATGTTTCTTCAAAATCAATGTCTTCTACTTGAGCATACCCTTTATAGACAAGTCTTGCTTTATTTATTACTACTTTTCCATATTCATTCAACTTGTTCTTGGATACCCATTTAGTTTTGATCACATTTTTGTCCTTGGGTCTTGGAACAAGCTCCCAGGTCTCATTTTTCTCAATCTGATTAACTCTTCTTCCATAGCATCAACCCAGTGATGATAATTATGAGATTCTATAAATAAATTAGGATCTACTTGAGGCAATAGGGAGAGATTTATCTCCTCAGAGCTGTTTGCAAATTTCCTCCTTTTCTGAGTTCTAGCATTTTTGTCACCAAGAATTAATTTTTTTGGGTGATTCTTTTGTACAAACCTTGATGGTTTTTGTGTATCTTATTGTTGTTGTTATTCTATATCGTCTTCTTCATTTTCTTGTTCTTCTTCCTCCCTTTCTTATTCATTTTCTTATTCTTCTTCCTCCTATTCTTATTCATTTTCTTTTTCTTATTCTTCATGTTAATATTTTTCTTCTTTAGTGTACTTGATTTCTTCATCTATTCTAACATCAATACTTTCAACAATCTTCTGCAACCTTTTATTGCAACACCTATAGGATTTGATTTTTGATGAGTATCCAAGAAATATTCCTTCATATGATCTAGAGTCAAATTTTCCTAAGTCCTCATCATCTTCTTTGATGTAACACTTGCTCCCGAAAATCCTGAAGTGTTTGACAGATGTTGGTCACCCTTTCCATAGTACATAGGGTGTTGTGTCATTGTTGGTTCTGATCTGTCCTCTATTTAGTGTATAGAAAACTGTATAAACTGCTTCTCTCCAAAAAATATTTGACAGACCTACTTCATTTATCATCGTTCTAGCAATTTATTCTACATGTATGTTTTTCCTTTAAACAACCCCATTTTGTTGAGGAGTTCTTACTGATTCATATTGCCTTTTTATTCCACGTGCTTCACAAAATTCCACAAACTTATTGGATGTGAATTCACCTCCATTGTATGACATTAAACACTTGATTTTCATCTCTGTTTCATTCTCAACTAGAGCTTTGAATGCCTTTAATTCGTCAAATGCTTCATATTTGTTTTTTAGGAAAGTAACCCAAGTCATTCTTGTATAAGAATCAATGAGTAACATGAAGTACCTTTCTCCCTGCAAGATTTTAGTCCTTGTTGGTCCACAAAGATTTGTATGTACGAGTTCCAAAGGCTAGGAAGTTTCATATTCCTTTGTTTTGAAGTTCACCCTTGATTGTTTTCCATGCCAACACTGCTTACAAATAGTACTTGAGGATTTTATGATTTTTGGCATGTCTCTTATTGCTTGTTTGGTAAAGATTTTTACCATATTATCAAAGTTCATATGACCCATTCTTTTGTGCCATAACTGAATTTCATCTGTCTTTCCTATAAATCACTTTTCTCCATTGATTTCATTAAGAACATATACATTATTTGGGGTTCTGATTCCTTTTTATATCAACTTTCGTGAGTCTTCTTTTTTGATCTCACATTCTCGAGAGTTAAATATGAGATTGTGTCCTTGATCACACATCTAACTTACACTGAGAAAATTATGTTTTAGATATTCAACACACATAACTTTTTAGATTTTTTCCTTATTGTTGTCAAGGCTAAGGGTGCATTTTCCCACTATCTTCGTTTTTCCATTGTCTCCAAAGGTAACATTGCCCTCATTTTTCTTCAAGGTGATGATTTTTTTTCTATCTCCTATCACATGACTAGAGAATCCACTATTAATAACCCACTTATCCTTATTTTTCTGAGCACAAAAAGTTTCTTGAACAAACATGAAGTTTTATTTCTTTTGTACCCAACTTCTTTTCGCTATAGGTGAGACTTGCTTGATATTACTTAAGAAATACTTTGCTATATGTCCAAAATTATTGCAGTGATAACATATAAAGTTGTAATTCATCAAAGGAGAAAATGAATTGTAATTTCTCCTTGAGAATGCATCTGTATCTTGGTAGCTATTCCTTATGTAATTTCTTCTCATACTTGTTCTGCAGTCTATTGCTTTATGACCAAATCCATTACAAGAATAACAATATCCATAGAAAGAGTTTTGATAGTTGGTTGAGTGATTCCACATTGATGGGATAGTTTTCCATATTCGGTTTTTGTGAGTAAAATTTGTCTCTTGTGGATCATATTGTTATTCCCCTATGTGGTCTTCAACTTTGATTGGATTTATGAGAGTGTTAGCATAGCCCTTGGTTCTTTCTTCTCTTGGTTATTTTGAAGATGTTGATGATTTTTCATTGAAGGCTTCCTTCCTGTTACTATACCCAATACATGCTATGTTAGATGGTTCTCTTTGATTTTTTGGGATTTCATCTAGAACTGTAGGTCTTCTTGTTGAGTTCTCCAACTTCTTTCTCAGGTGGACTATTTTAGATTCAAGAATGTTGCAAATATCTTTTTTTTTTTCCTTTCAGTTGAGACTTTAGAACTTCTTCAATATTATTTTCTTCTTCTACTTGAACCTTCAATGTAATTATTTCCTTCTCTGTTTCCTTATCATCATATTCCTTCTCTTTATATTTTTGTAGTTCCCGCTTTTGATTTCTATTCTTGTTCTTAAGTCTGTAATTTTATTCGAGGGCACTAATGAGTTCTACTTCAAGATTAACTTCTGCATATTTAACAAAGTTGTTTTCTTCTATTGAGTCTGTATCTTCACCTATTTGTCTTTCTAGACCCATAAAGAGAATCTTGTTTGCTTCATTGTCACTATCATTTGATGAGTTGTTGTCTTCATTGGTATACAGATTATTCCCTTGTATGTAAGGCTTTTTGTTCTTTTCAATATTCATTTTGTTAGTTTTCTTGAAATTAAATTCTTCTTTCACATCAGTATTTGCAGACGAACATTTATGAGAAAATTGTCCTATGTTTCCATAATTAAAACATTTGAAGGGGAGCTTACCTTTGTATCTATTTTTGAGCTTCTTGATAAAGTTTGATTCTTCCTCATATAGTTCATTGTTTGAGCAATCACTTACCTTGCACTATGTTCTCTTTGATCCTTTAAAGGCTACTTCCTTCTTCTATGTTCTTGGTGGGTTATCCTATTCTATTCTCATTTCATATGCAGTTATTGTTCCATGCAGCTCATCCCCTATTAGTTTGTCTACATCATTCATTTATTCAATAACTGATATTTTGGGATTAAATCTTGAGGGAAGCGACCTAAGCACCTTTTTTACAACAACAGATTCTTCAATATATTCTCCTAATCCTTTGATGGAGTTGACAACCTCATCCAGACAAAGAAGATAGGCTGCAATGTTTTCTTCTTCATTCATTTTGAGACTCTCAAATTGTCCTTTATAGACTTGTAACTTTTCTCTTTTAACCTTCTCTGTAAAGAATGGCATTCTTGGCCCTGGAATTATTGTTTCTAAGCCTAATTCCATTCGTATCAGTTGGAGGAGTGTTTGGAGCTTTGTAACCATTTACTACTGAAGCCAACACATCATACCCGAGAGACATAAAAAAAATCATTCATTCTTACTTTCCAGAAGACATATTTTGATCCATTAAATCTTGGGGTTTTGTTTGTGTCTTCTTCATTCATTTTGAGACTCTCAAATTGTCCTTTATAGACTTGTAACTTTGCTCTTTTAACCTTCTCTGTAAAGAATGGCATTCTTGGCCCTGGAATTATTGTTTCTAAGCCTAATTCCATTCGTATCAGTTGGAGGAGTGTTTGGAGCTTTGTAACCATTTACTACTGAAGCCAACACATCATACCCGAGAGACATAAAAAAAATCATTCATTCTTACTTTCCAGAAGACATATTTTGATCCATTAAATCTTGGGGTTTTGTTTGTGGGGAACTCTTCCTGTTCCTCCATTGTGGGGATTCACCTTCCAGTGGTTAGGTTGTTCTTGAAGGAACCTTCTATGATACCAATTGTTGGAATACTGAGAGGGGGTGAATCAATATTACATAATAATTATTACTTTCTTTTACAACAATATGATTTTATTCAAAATATTTTATTTTAGCAACAATTAATCATGCAATTCATAATAAAAAGAGATTTAACATGGAAACCCAAATGGAATAAAACCACAAAAACTTTCTTTTTAAAAAATTTGTAAGCACCAACTTACAACAAACACCAATATGCAATAATCTTTGCAGAAACCAACCTACGGGGGAAACCAACCTGCGGGGGAAACCAATCTATGGGGGAAACTAATCCACTTGCTGAGCACCAAATAAACCAATGGGCACCAACCCACATAATTATTGTTCAAAGGAACCAACCCTTAGGAGACACCAATCCCCTTCCTTGCTCCACCAAGCTTCCCAAAGAATATTTGTAATTAGTAGTCTACTTCAGAATACCTCTCTAGCATGCTTCATCATCTATGTCATCAAAAATCATATCATCTTCATTGCTTCCACACCTTTGTATGGGCCTCAGAGCCTATCTTATCCTTATGCTTCTTACACCACACACACTTCCACACCCACTAGCTTGATCAAGGGATCATTATTTATATAGCTTGTGTGCTCAACAATTTTTCCACATATGAAGTCATGCTCATCAAGTCGGCTTTGAATACCTTTGCCTCTTCCTCAAAATTAGGCCCTAATACTTTTCATTTCATGTGATCTGCTCACAGATCACACGAAACATTTTTATTCTCAACAACTGTGGATCTCATCCTGGATTCAATCTTGTCTGTTTATTTACAATCGTGTTCATCAGGATACCAATACATTCTAAAACACTTCAATGTACAATGAACATCTGATATGTCCTTCATTTGATAAGAAACATCGATCTACGATCATGTTCATTGGGACAATCAAGGTACCTATCGGACCTCCGAGACCTCAACACTCATCAATCGTGCGATCAAGTTTTCCATTTAATTTCCACTGTCGATCTTTATCGTATTTGTCGGAACCACTGAGATGCCTTCGGCACAGAAATCATTGTGAGGAAAAAGAATATTCTTTTATTCCTTTTATTCAGAGTGTAAACAAAATTTTTAACTGTTTCACTCCAACAAGAATGACTTTGAACGAGAATATTCCTCGATACCTTTGTATCAGAGCGCCCCAAATAATCTTAGTCATCAATTTGTTCCCATGTTTAGCAGATCATCGAGCTATCGAACCCCGAGACCTTATCACTCAACCACTATCAAATTTAGATATCCATTCAATATCCAACGTCGATTTACGATCAACATGCTCGATATTTATCTTTTTTCCCTTTGTCCTTTTGTAATCTAGTAAGGTGGGACCCACATAGATCTATGGTTGTCATCTTATCTCGTTCACACGCTGACTAATGATCCAAATTTCTCCTTGGAGCTCCTTTTTCAGAGTCCCAATGCATCCTCTCACTCAAGCACTCTGTTGGACTCATTTCGACAACCAATAGAATGTTTCCATGCATCGTAGCCTCGATGTAATTCCTTCGAATAGATTTTGATGTTGAATCGAATGGATGGTTGGATCTGCATCTTGGAATATAGTCAAAGACTCTCTACCAATCGTTGATCGATTTCCAGATGGACGACAATGATCTCTCCTCCAACTATTTAAACTTTTACTCTCAGTCGTTGATCGTCATTGTGAAGGATGATCAAGATCTCATCTTGCAGTTTTTTCTTTGGAGTAATTTTGAAGGCGCAACTCAGAAAGCTCCAAAACTTCTTCCTCAGTGGATGGTAGATGTTGCTTCTATGCATGTCCCTATGGACGATTTGGATTTACTTGTATGTCCAATTGTATCGGATATCATCGTAAGACTCTCTTGCGCTAATGCACTTTGAAACGTCCACTCCAACGATCTTTCTCCTTCATCCTTAGACTCTGAATGCTGACAGCCTCTCTACTGTTAATCTGTCTGGATCTAACGGTCATGGCTCACCGTCCTGATCACACTGCACCATGCCTATGCCATGACACTCACACATGGATGCCACATGTAAAACTATTACTCATTAATCTAAATTACATGTGTCGCTTTCTCATTCATCCATGTCATCACCATGTGTCACAATTTCATTTAGTGATGCAACATATAGGCTCTGTTATCTACCACATGTCACTTCCTCATTCATTGGTGCCACCTGTCATGGTCTCTGTCAACTGTCATGTGTCTCTTTCTGATAACCACGAAATATTATTCGATTCTCTAACTTCGTAGTGGTGGAACTTTCCCAGTTCTTATTGACGTCGAATGAACGACATTGAAAGGAATATTCTCTTTGATGCTCTTGCTTCTGAGTGTTGGAACAGAATCCAAAAGTTGAACTCCAAAATGATAACTCTGAAATATTTCCCATCGTTGCATCAAAATATGAACTCGGACTTCTTCTTACCGTTTGATCTAATGGAGCTTGTCTCCCATATTTAATCACAACCATCGATTTCTAGACTTCTGCAGCTTATGTATTTCACACATTCAGACTCTAATCTCACATTCAATTTCTGCAATTACATTCGCCTATAACTCTCTACTTTTGATTTCACTCTGAATAACTTTTCCATTAAATTGTAATGCGGTTTTGACTTATCTCAAGTGTGGTTCATTGATTATTCAATTTCTAATTCAATATTGTCACAGATATTTATTGAGCATGGAAATCAACAATACACAGTGTTAACATGTTTCATATCCTTAGGGTGAGGTGATTCCACTACGCTAAATCCAACTCATATAACCATGTCAGATTGAAATGCACACTAATATCATAGAACTACACTAGATTAAAACATCACAATATTCCTGTCTTTTTCATTGAAAATGGTTAGTCTCCCCTTTCTTGTGACATCAATGGAATCCAAGGTTTTCTTCATTTGACATCAATGACAACACAATTTCCAACACATTCAAATATTCTCGGTTTGTTTCAATCTCTAAAATCCCCTTGAGCTTGTTTTGCAACTCCCTAGTGAGTTGTTCTTCATCCAAAATATCATAAAGTAAGCATAACCAAAAATCAATAGTCTAATAGGGTCTCATTAGAGGATCTTTCTGTGCCACACAATGCTCCACAAGTTTATGTTGAGGGTCATGGTTTGAGTCTATAGGTATCGATATTGTAGGATTAGAAACCCGTCGAAATATCTCAACAATGTCCTTAAAGAAATGTTTGTGCACAAGGGTGTCATATCTCACATATTCTGGTACCGCCTTGCAGATCTTACTTTGATTCTATTTGTCAACATCAAAACCATTTCTTGTTCATCTTCTAGTAATAATATTAATATTGGGTGCCTTTTCTTCAATGATAGGTCAGGGATCTGAATTTATCGAATTGGCGCCTCACTTTCTTGCGCGATCCTCCCATTTCACAATCAAATCAGGACAATCCTTAGTGGCATGGGTGTTGTTTCTACTGTGATCATACTAAGGACATCTCATAAGAGGAAAATATCGAGCAATATGTCCCTTCTCATCAAAATTATAACACCGAGTTGGACCTCTTCTGCTAGTTTTTCCACCTCTGAAACCTCCACCACCTCTAC
>CBVK0101228391.1:0-11146 GCA_900067695.1 Picea abies
TATATATCTGGTATCTTGCAGATGCAAAAGCTTCATGATCAGATCAAGGAGTAGTTGTAGAACAACAATGCAGAGTATAAACGTAGAGTTGATCAACACAGAAGAGAAATTCAATTTGAAGTGGGGGATCAAGTTTTATCACACTTGAGGAAGGAAATGTTACCAATAGGAACATATAACAAGATGAATTTGAAGAAGATTGGACCATGCAAGATCCTAAGAAAATTTGGGAACAGTGATTATGAGATAGAGCTGCCAGAGGATGTGGGATTATCACCCATAATCAACATTTTAGACATGTATCCTTACATGTAAGATGACACAGAAACATCATAAGGTAAGGAGAAGATTAAGTGGGAAAAGAAGATTCTTGTAGTAGAAAACCCACAGATAGAGAATATCATTGATTAGAGGATTGGCAAGAAGACTAGGAGGAAGCCCTATTGTTGGCCCTTGACCAATATTTGGGGAAACTTTGGTCATTTTTGGCCCACGTTTGGATTTCAACATGTTGGTCGAAGTAGGAGTGCTCAGGAAGAGCTAAGATCACAAATCTCACCTATTTTGAGGGTTATGTGGACCCAGTAAGGGGTCCTCTTGGTTTTGTAATGGGTTTATGGGATGTCGTCCCATGGGTTTTCCCCATGTTTAGGCCTTATTGTAAGATTTTGTAAAGTATAAATAAAGAGGAATGTAGTGTAGAAGAAGTAGATCTGTGTGTGTCAAGGCTTTGTGCTCAACTGTAATTTTGTAGACTGTTCTCAGTGCTTGTGATGCTCAGTGTGGAGCAGGTGCTAGGTGTCCTGATAAGAGATTTTGTCTCTATGCATTTGACCTAATTTTGGAAGGTAAAGAAGGAGGATCTAGTGCTTAGTGCGCAGATATCATGTCTTGTGTGAAGTTCGACTCTATGGCTTAGTGCACAGGAGTGATTGGATGTAATATTTTTGAGAATAATAAAGAGGCGAAGCGGTTTGTGGACGTATCCCCACCCTGGGGTGAACCACATATATCTGGTGTCTCATGGTTTTCTTTGTGCAGTGTCATTTCTGTTATGAATTTTCTTAAGTTCTTTGATTATGATGTGTAATGAATATATTTTTTTTTGCTTAAGTATTTTACTTATGATTAAGGGTAAATGAATACCAGACTTAACTCACAGTGCTAAGTGCTAAGTGTTCAGGGTGCATAATCACTTGTTGTTACTGTGCTTATCTGTCTTTGATTATGCTCTATGGTGTTAATGAGGTTAATAAAATAATGCATGTTCACTTCCTAAGCGTTAACAAAATATTTTGCAAAGTTCTCTTATCACATAATCATGTCCCAGCCTGGTTACAGACACTTGTGTCTTGTACCCCCCCTGATTCTACCTCGGGTGAGACTTCGCCTACTTCACAGGTGTTGCCGAAAGGGCCGGTAGTTGAGGTTTTGTTGGTGAAATGTTAAGCGTTGAAACATGGGTCTTCCCTTGTGCCAACAAATGGTTCTGTTACTCGGACTTGAAACTTTGATTGTTGGGAACTGAAGGAAAGAAAAAGAAAATCTCTGTGCATAGGTCTGTTGCTGAAGTGAACAATACTATACTTGAATTACGAAGCTTTGTGCCAAGAAAGTAAGTTGTTCTGAAGAAAAGAGGTAATATTCTAAAAGAGGCAAGCTTTGTGCTTTGGCAAGAGAAAGATAAGTGAAATTTTTTGTTTTGAAAGCATGAATTTAAGTATGTTTAATAGATTTTGTCCTAGTCTAAAGTCTAGGGCGTAGTTGAAAGAAAGAGTTGGTTTGAGTAAATGGAAATTAAGAAAGATATATTATTCCTATGCATAGAAAGAGTTTTTGGACTGATAAGTGGACACAGGAACCTAGAAAGATGTTTTGCAGATTGCAGGTCCAACACTATTATCCTAGGGGAAGTGCATAATACAAAAAATATTGGGGAACATTTAAGAGAAAAAGAGGATAGAATTTGTGTTATAACTGTAGAAGGTCAGGACACCTTGCTAAGGAATTCCCTGAGGTAGGCCCTACTTGTCTTTTTTGTAAGGTTTTTGGTCATAAGGTTGAGGATTGTCCAAGGATTATTTCTAAAGTTGAAGGGAGGAACACAAGACAAGAAAATTATGAAAAGAGTCAAGAGACTAAGGGTATGTTAGAAAGTCATAAAGAGAAAAGGTCAGAGGAAGTTCAGACTATGTTATTACAGTTGGAAGAAACGATGAATGTTCATAAAGATGTCAGTTTACTAGAAATCCTAAAATCAAAACAACGCATAAGTGCAAGAATATAAGACTTTGACATAGACGGTATAGTCTTAGATGAAGAAACACAAGTGAATATTATGAAATAAGAAACTTGGGATGTTTTGGGAAATCCTGCTGTGGTACCTTCTTTAGGAAGTATAGGCTTGTTTAAGGGAAAGATGATAACTTTATGTGGAAGAGTAACTATTGTACCTATTATTGTTCATAGAACATTGACTAAAGAAGAATTTGAAGTCATTAGGTTTGTTGAGGACAACACCCCTTTCCCACTTTTGTTAGGTAAGGATTGGATTGAGAAGGATCAGATTAGAAGGAAAGTAGAGGAAGAAGCTATATAAAAGAAAAAGAAAGAATGAAGGGATTTCATAGCTAGGAAAATAGGCCAACTAAGAGAAGAACAAGAGGATAAGTTGAAGCAACAGAGAAAAGTAAAATCAAAGGAGGGACATAAAGAAAAAGAATTAACTATCATGGTTGAAAGAATGCAAGAAGGCTTGAAGGAAATATGTATCTAAGAGAGAAGTATGCCCACTCAAAAAGTGTTAAGAAAAGGGATATTAACTTCTGAACCTTTGAGGGTACCTCAACAGTGTGAAGCCACTACACTAGGGGAAGATAAGAATAAAAATGGAAAGAGGATTCCAGAAACCATTAAAGAGACTCAGATAAAATGAAAGAAGGCAAGGAAGATCAATAAAAAGAAGGATAAATTGGAAAAGCTACAGGAAGTTAAGGAAACCAGATGGAAGACTTCGCAGAACAGAACCTTACAGGAGGCAGGTTTACAGGGTTTGAACCTCGCTAGAACAACAGGTCTGCGCAGATTTGGACTTCACCCTGGAGAGGTTATGTAACCGTTGGAGCCGTCCCGACCATTAGACTGATGCTGTAGAATGGTTAGTAAACACATTTATGGGTTTATAGACTTCTTTTGGACATTGAGACCACGCCATAACGACTAGTTTTACATTAATGGAAGCATTTACCTCTAGTTCATGTCTGTTGGAAAATCTATCATGCCACCCTTCTTATTTAACTCGTCAATCATGGCACTAGGACCAATTTTTTCTACCCGTGATTGACTGAGCTAAGTCAAGATCTATCCAAGTGTCAGACTGTGCTTCCTGTCAGTATCTGAAAGTATACCCTACTTGTTTTTTTGTCGATCTTTTGTTTGTTAAAAGATAGAATGTTGGGCAAATGCAATGATTTTGAGAATTCTGTCAAGGAATTTCTTAGGAAATTCATGGTCGGCAGACTTGTATCTGAAGGTATTCAAGCATCGTCAACTAGGGTATTGCAGGATTCCCCTTCGACCGGACGTCGTTCCATCTGCATCAACCCTGTAACTGAACAGAGAAGCAGGCACCATAGTGATCTAGCTAATGTGAAGCAGATCCCATCGATCATGCTTGAGTATATTCCACCTATAGCTGGCATCATTAACCACGACAGTATCCCCCATGATTTTGAGTACTCTGTGTTCACTACGTACATTATGAAAGGAATTCACGTAGTAGGGAGTCAGTTAGGGAAGATCTCGTTGTTGAAGCAGAGTAACTTCAACTTAGGAGACTAGAATAACTACGCCACGCTAGCTCCTCACTGTTACTTAATAAATACAACTAGAAAGAAACCTTGCCTCATCCTGAAGCTATGGATCAAGGAGTTGGCGCAGGAAACCATATTAAACGTAATGAATATTCCACATTTTTTCCACCACCAGAAGGTTAACGCTTGCGTTGAACTCCTTCTGTCATGTTATAATGGAGGATATCTATGGCTTGACAGAAGAATCAATGTGGATCTAGCGTTGATCCACCAGATCATAGGTTTAAGTTTGAAGGGTCTTGACCCACAACAGTTCTACGTAGAGAATACCTCAGACCATTCTTAAGCACAATGCATCAAAGAAGACTATGGAGAGGTAGAAAAGGGGAAGTGAGGTTACAAGGTAGCCTCCATATAGGATGGCACAGTGCACCTTGCTTCTCAACTCTTAGATGGAAAGCTAGTGAGGAATAAAATCCCTCCACGGATCACCAGGTTCATGGTGGACCTTGTAGGAAAGTGTGTGGAGGGCCTGCAGATGAACTGGGAGAACTACTTCATCAACGAGTTAGAAAAATATTGACGTGAAGCCTAGGCATTAGGAGGGGCTACAGTAGTCATGAACAAAATAGACTACAACAACAAAATGATGGAGCATCTCACCACGACTGGTAGCTACAAGAAGCTGTACAATAACCCTATATCCATGGTCATCAAAGAAGTCAAGAAGGCCATTAAAGTCTCCAACCTCGACGAATGGATGAAAAAATGATTAACCCCAAGCTGCCAAATTACCCCTAGAATTTATGGGCTCCCTAAGATCCACAAGGAAGGAACCCCTCTAAGACCAATCGTCAACACAATCGGTTCCCCAACATATGAACTTGCCAGATACGTGGCAAAGATCCTAGGACCACTAGTCGGCAAAACAAACTCATACATCAAGGATTCAAGAGACTTCGTGGAACTCATAAAAGAGGAGAAAATTGATTCAAAGGATATGCTCATCAGCTTTGATGTAGTGTCACTTTTTACTAAGATCCCGCTGAATGAGGCCATTCAAGTCATAAAGGAGGTAGCAGACCCGCAAACAACTAGACTAGCAGAAGTGTGTCTAAAATCAACTTTCTTCAGCTTCCAAGGAGAGTTTTTCGAACAAACAAGCGGAGTAGCCATGGGATCCCCTTTATCCCCAATTGTAGCCAACCTCTACATGGAAAATTTTGAGAAAAATGCCCTTGAAACATACCCCCTCAAACCATCCAGATGGAAAAGGTATGTGGACGACACCAACGTCAAGTGGCCTCATGGAAAAGAAGAACTGGACAAATTCTTTGAGCACCTCAATGGGATTTCTGAAGACATTAAATTCACCATGGAACTAGAAGATAACAATAGCATACCCTTCCTAGATGTGCTTATAACTAGGAAACAGGATGGTACACTTGGGCACAAAGTTTTTAGGAAGAAAACTCACACAGACAGCTACCTTCACGCCGAATCCCACCACCACCCCTCCCAAAAAATGGGGGTTCTCAACACCATGGCCACAAGGGCAGCAAGAATTTCTGACAAAGAACATCTTAAAGAAGAAATAGACCACTTAAATAAGGTCTTCAAGAACATTGGATATAGAGATAGGGACATCAAGAAGGCAATAGATAAGAAAGAAAGGAGGACTCGTATACAGAATGATCAAACCTCAAACAATAGAGCCTTTCTTCCCTACATTCGAGGTGTCACAGATAAGATTGCCAAGGTTTTAAGAAGAAAAGAAATTATGACCTCTTTCAAACCCCTAATCACTATCAGACAAAGAATGAAGTCTGTAAAGGACCCTAAAGACAACCGACAAGAGAAAGGCATCTACAAAGTGTCATGTTCATGTGGGAAATATTACATTGGTGAAACTGGACGATCATTCCAGGTAAGGATTAAGGAACACGAAGCAGACATTAGAAAGGAACGTACCCATACCTCCGCCTTAGCAGAACACTCCCACAAAACCAAACATCATGTTTGCCTTGAGGATACCAAGATACTAGCAAAAGAGGGTCACTACTACAAAAGACGCTTAAGAGAAGCTATAGAAATAATCAAGCATCCCAACAACATGAACAGGGACGGTGGCCTAGAGGTAAGCAGTTTTTGGCACCCATTAATCAACCAATTAAAGGAGCATCCTCGGACAAATCAGGTTTGACACCAACCTTTTCTTTTCCCACTTGTTTTGGTTTAAATTGAATAGGTTTAGGGGTCTATCCAGTCCTAATACTACTATAAAATTTCTTATTTAAAAACTTGTCACTACACACTTTATTAATTAAAACCCTAATCCTTTACACACCCTAATACGAATTCACTACTGACTTAAAATTTTAAAAACATGTCTCTATACACCTATTAATTTAAACCCTAATCCTTTTACAAACCCTAATACCCTCACTAGTTATTATTACCACTAACTTATATTATAACACTATCAATTCTATTAACTAAATATAACTAAAACCAAGTGCTTAAATAAAATAACTATATAGGTAATCCTTAATACTAATATACATATATTATCCTATGTTATTAAGATAAACTTCTAATAACCCTACTACAATTACACTAACACTACTAAATAATTAATTAAAAGTAAAACCTAATTAACTAAACCCTAAAAACAAATAAATAACTGAATAGCAAACCACTACTATTAAATAACTAAGTAAAAGTAAAACCTAACAAATTACCTAAAACCCTAAAACAAATAATAAAAAGCCTCGTTTAACCTAGTTTTTATACTTATACACACTAGCTTTTATTCACAAACCCTGATTTAAATCCCATTAATATTAAGTCTCATTTATTAAATTAAATTATATTCCGAAATTAAGACAGCCGACTCAATTAAATAATTTTTAATGGTCCTGCATTTATAGTATTAATTGATGACGATCAGCTAGCTCTAACTCGACGATTAGTCCTAATGATGAATCCTGATTCGAATTCGAAACGTCAACGACGAAATGATACCGACTGTGGATTATCCGAAAAACAAATGTTGGGAATGTGCATGAGGTTAAGAGGAGTATTGAAGGATACTCAGTATAAATAAGTGCCAAGCAATTTAAGTTGAAAAACCACTAATAAACATATTTGAGTAGAGATAAGTGTGGAGTGATAAGATTGATTCTAAGTTCAAAATAATTTCTATAAAAATAGTGATACCCTTATCATTTTTAGAAGAAAAATTAATAAAATAAGAATGGGTATTTATGTTATCAAAAGCCTTCTTTCTTACTTAGTCAATTATGTGGATCTTCCCCATCGAAGATTCCCTCTTCCAGTGTTGTTAATCATTATTGAGTATTAATACATTAATGATACCTAGAATGAACTCACAATTACTATTGTCAAATACATGAACATCAATTAAAATTATGATATGTGAACTCACAGTTACTATTTTCAAAAACATGAACACCGATCAAAATTATGATATGTGAACTCACATTTACTATTCTCATCAAAGACATGTTACTATTCTCAAAGACATGGACACCAATTCAATTTAGTAATCTTCTTAAAATTAAAATTATGATATGTTTCATTTTTTTTGGTTTTATGTGAAGACAATTTATTAAACTTTATTCCTACACGCTCCAAGCATGAAAACTCAACTTACTTTGAATATGTATGTATATGAGAATTTTATGTTACCTAAGTCAAGAATTTTATATTCTCAACATGTTAAAGGAATGTACTAGATAGTTTTATGGGTTAAGGTGTAACCTAATTTATTATATATACAAATATACATTATTGTTAAAAGAAAATAAAATAATTACTAAGATTACATAGTTATATGAGGTGATAGGTGATCATAATTAATTTTAATAAAAATCAAATAATATACTATCGTGTGATTTAGGAATTGCTTTTAACAATAAAGTGAAGGCTCTCAATATTCTCAAAGGAGTCATGTTAGAAATTCAAGAGATAATCATCATAGAGGATTTATTCATCACCATAAGATTCATAAGATTCCTTCCTTGAGGAATGGAAAATCTCTCAAATGTCCAAGACTAATTAGAAATGTCTAAAGGGTCCTCTACCTCACTTAGAAGCTTCATATCATCTCTTATTTCTAAGTCTTTTGAGAGATTAACTCATAGGTGAATAGGATGGAAAGAAAGGAGGTTTCCCTAAGCGAAGGGAGGTGTGTTGTAATAGGTGTAAGGGAGAAAAGAAAAACCCATCACTCACACCGATGTTTATGGTTCATGGTGTGTTGTAATAGGTGTAAGGGAGAAAAGAAAAACCCATCACTCACACCGATGTTTATGGTTCATACCAGTATGGTTCCACATCTTCCAAAAAGGTATTGAATTTGGCATCGGAAAGGGGGCATGATTCTTCCTCCACATGTCATGTCTTATGCATGTGGTGGATAATGAGGATTACAAAGTTTCATCTAGCATCCCCTGCAATTTAAATCAAAACCTTAATATGAATATATTTTGCAATTGATCCTCTTATGAGTGAACTTTGTCATATAGTAATGAGTTAACTCTTCTCTTTTCCATATTAGAAATTGGTGAAGGCACTTGAGTTAAAGGGTGACATAGGAAAATGGAAGTGCATTCCTACTTATATCTAGTTAAATACTAAATCACTAGGACAATGAGAATGAGTAGTATCTATCACTAGGACAATGAGTAGTATCTAGAAATTGTGGTTTTATCCCCTCTTAGATATCCATATGGTGTCTTTGGAGTTCCAGTGGGAACAACATAAAAGCATGAAAGAGGAACAATCTCCCATGGCTATCATTGTTCATGTCTTCTCAAGGATGAGAGGTTTAGGGTATGATCTCTGCTACTGTGAAAGGGAAATTGAGGAAGTCAAAGTAATGATCAAAATTTTGGCACTACAATGGGATATGTGGAAGAAGGCCAATGAACAACAAATATTGGTGAATAATTCAACAAGGGAAAAGCGTGCTCTATAGATAGGCAAGAACCTCCTCACTATTCGATATTGGGAGAAGAAGTATGAAGAGACCATGGTCATTCTATGAGATAAAAAACTTGAACACATAATCATTCTAGATTATCTCTTTGACCACATGGCACATATTTTGGTGCGCCTTAATCTCCCTAATACCTCGCTTAGGTGAAGATTTTGAAACTTCCATTAAACTTACCCCCTCTAAACAAATGTATTAACCCTTCTATGGGTAAAATTACTCAATATGTTAGAATTCACATTTGCAAGTTGTTAAATAAGATAATATTACTTCATATACTAGAAAATGTTTTATTATAACTCTTAAAAGAAAACAATTTTCTCTAAATAATATAAATATTAAATAAAAATAACAATATTTTTCAAATATATAACACAATTATCATTTTTTAATTACAAAATTATAGATCATTCATCATAATTCATTTTAACCTACCCCATTTAAATAGCATGGTAAAAAGTTAAGTATGATGCAAATTCCACCCATGAAACAAATTTATATAACAAAATTACCAACACTATTAATGAGAAATTGACTTCTATAATATTTTTTATTTTATTTGTATTACATATACTAACGTGCATGTCCCTCTCCATATCTAATGGTATCTAAGTCTCGTGAGAGCTCTACTTAGAAATCAATATGATGGCAAACAAGGTGGCTTCAACGTGCATGTCCCTTTCCAAATCTAATAATAATAGCCAATATTATAAACCATAATTTATATATTTAATATAATTAATGTCTAGTGAATCCTATATATGACAGTTATGTAGACCTCGATCATTGGAACAAGTACTTTATAATTTTTAGATATGATTTTATTTGATTTGATAATTATTATAAATAATTAATTCAATTATATATACAATTATATATAGTAGAGTTAATGTATAATATATTATAAGAATATGTGGGTTCAATGGTTAAGAACATGTGTTTCTTTTTATGAGGTTACAAGTTCAAATCCAGATGGGGTAGGGTATGTATACCTTCTTAGACGTTACCAATACGTATTCTCACGTTACAATGTAGAGTATATTTGACCATCAAGTCAAGTTTTGTTGGGATAATGTCATTTGAAGTTTAAATTACAATATATTATTATTATTATATAATTTTAAGGTTATAGTTAAGTTAGATATTAAATTGGTGTATAAGACCTCCTTGTTTGTGTGATAAGGGACTTTCTTCATGTAGTGATTTAACTGATAAAGTCTACGAAGGTGTACATGCTCTAACCCCCTCTGGATTTGAACATGTGATCTCTTAGGAAGAAACACATGTTCTTAACAATTAGGCAAGGCATTATCAATGGTTCATGGATTTTGTGTAGGAATTTAGTCACCCTCTTATAAGATTTAGAGTATGTAATTAACATTGAAATAACATTTCATCTATAGACATTCTAGTAAGAGTGTGAACTATGGTATTTATTGAGTATGTATATGATCTGAAAATCCTTAGATGTTAAATTTTTCTTAAGTACACATAAAAATTCAACTTGATTCGAAAATATATGATCGCTTTGATTACTTGCAAATAATATGAATTCACTTACTTATCCACAACTCAATCAAACTGATGAATAACTTGCAAGAAAATTGAGTAAAATAGAAACAACAATAATAAAGCACATAACACAAGTTTGTTAACAGAGTCCACCCATCTTGGGCTACGTCTTTGGGTTTGCTTCCAATTGAGACTGCTTTATTAATGCTCAAATGATTTTGTTTTTACAATGACATTTTAACATATTGTTCAAACTCAGAAACAGAGTGAACCATTGAATTCCTCTCGAATGTCTGAGAAAAATGAGTATAAACACCCTATACTTTCCTCAAGGAACTATATAGCATGCAAAACAATACAATCGCAAAATCTTGATACCCTATGGCATGAATTTTGAGACATATATGCTTATCTTTAGCATGCATCTCCATGTTGTACAGTGGTCAAACCCCTAGTTTAAATAGGGAAGGTTGGAGGGTCAACACCCTATCTACCTGGATTGGTGTGTTATAGCACCTTAAATACATCGTTATTAGCGAGATTAAAAATGGATACATGTGGTGTAATGTTTAGAATGTTTGTATTAAGTCGATGGGTCACGAGGTCAATCCTCACGGCCTCTCCCTTTGGCCTATTGATTAACAATACAACTTTTAAATTAAATTCTTTCCACAATATTCCCAACAAAATTCTCATGGGTAGTTAGTGATGCAGGAGCATCGCCAACTCATCAAGGAGCATCGCCCAAGACAAGCGAGCCAGCATAGAAGACAACGGACAGCTGGACAAGGCCAGCCGAAAC